>JAWNLD010000170.1:0-44577 GCA_035041545.1 Drosophila colorata
AATTTATGCATTTTTATTTTCCATAAATTTCGAAATTTGAACATTCCATAATTACAAAAAGTTTGAATAAATTATTAAGTGCGCATTGGTTTGAAGATTTTTTATGTATTCTGCAATTTGTGAAATAGTTTGGGAAGTGTATTAAACTTTCTTCAAGCTCCAAATCAATTATGTTTGAAGATAAATATTTCATTAAAAATTGTTTCTTAGCATCGCCCCTTACAATGATTGAGGCGAAACTGTTTAATGGCTAATATATCCTCCAGCCCTAAATATGAAATATCTCCATCCGACCAATCCAAATCATCTACATATTCTTGGGCTATTATTAGTCTTTTGATTTACTTCATCCAGCTCCTTTATATTGTAGGGTGGTTTGAAGTGAAAGAAATTTGGAATAACCGAACCACCCTGCATGAATGCTAGTTCCTTAACGAAAACCTGATTATCGTTTCCAAATACATATTGGAAATCAACCAAAACGCAGGAGTTTCTATCTACCTTCAACATCTTGCCTCAACTTGATGTAACATACTGAAAAGATTTAATGAGAGTCGGTGCCTTAAAAGGTGCGCGTACGTTAATTTAGAGTTAGTTTGATTCAGATGTCAACCAACATGACCACGCAACAGTTAAAAAAAGCGAGAAAGTGTAGGAAGCCTCAAGATCATGAATTAATTTTCGGATTTGAATATTATGTAGATCTTAAGCTAAAAGTAAAGTGTGGATTTTCAACTACAAGAGCATTTACACCCATGATCTGGATGCAACAACATAAACGAAATTTCATTGGCTAGAATAGGAGGAGTGCATTCGATTGTTAACGCACAAGGAATATATCCAGTTAAGGCTTGAACAGTTTGAGTTCTTAATGCCTGATACAATAGTTGATCACCCCCTACTTGATACAGTAAAGTGTCATTTTAGGTATAGAAAACCGGAAAATCAATGTATTTTAGTATTAAATTAATATGGTAATAAAATTGAGTTTGATGGCGAATCCTGGCGATCGTTTATACGATCTTTCTTATGTTGGAATACATTATTGAAAAATCAAATTACAAGTATATATTATAACCATATTATTCCCAAATGTGCAATGGCTCAAAAAAATGATATACGGTTCACCGATTTAAATGTAACTTATAGAAATGACGAAGAAATAGATTTAACTCGTTTATGCTTTGAAATTTCTAAAAAGATGGGACGAGAAATAGAAAGAGATGCAAACAACTATAGAGAAATATTTTTAAAAAAAGAGTCAGCTGTATAAGTAGGCTCCCAGTATCAAGGCTGCATTCAGTTCTAATTTTATCTTGAAGAAGTACAGTACAGAAATGGGATTAATTTCAAAATTTGGCTACATCTCCATTGTAAAGAAAATTGATGATTTTCTATCCGAATTTGATGGGATGATTTTTCCTGAGCATCAACGGCTGTTGGCGGAATACCGAGAATATTTCACCAAATACGAAAAATCTCACATTAGAACATCGCAATACGGAGAACATTTAACAATATGTCCCTGGTCCTCAGATCAGACAATAACTGGATGTGACACCTGCGCCTGTCACTTTTATATTATACGAATACAAAAACTAGAACGCCTTATATCACAGTACACTAAATTAAGTAATAGAATGATACATAAAACTATTTAATCCTAAGCTAGATAAAATAATTTAAATAAATTGTAGTATAAACAAGCCAATAAATAAATTGACAAAAAATCTGTAAAATGAAAACATGTTGTCTTTCTTTTATCCCATACATTAGAATTTACGATCGAACCTTTTTCTCTAACAAAATCTGTTTACAAGTGTGCGCCGCACTTGTGTTCCTTCGCCGTGTAGAAAAACGGTCTGTTCACACTCTTCAGAAAAGGGAGAGCAAATTAAATGCGCACGTGCCTGATCGAGCTCTCAACCCACCCCTGAAAAAGTAAATGAACAAGTCGATGCGTGCACTTGTACGCACGTGATCTCATAGCCCCTCCCACTTAAAATCTGAATTTTAATGATCGGGCACCCACGCTACTTCAGAAAAGGGACAGTTACTAAAATGTAACGGCCACTTTCCTCAGCTCCCCCTCATTAAAAGGTCACAAAGGCCCATGACGATTGGTTCCCTCACTTGTCCCTCCATAAAAAAGGATCACGTACCTGCATATTAACAATCGGTCCCCTCACACCTCCTTCAAAAAGGGTCAGGTGCCTGCATATTAATTAGGGTCACGTAGGGTCATAAATCATTAATTATTCACATCACGTAATTAAATTGACAGCAACTTCCTGTCACAGAACATACAGTTCCCTACTACTGGAAACTATATATTTTAAATGTTGGTAGCAGATGATCTGCGAAAGCTTTTTGAGAGTGTGCATTTTCTCCATTTTGTTGCTCCAGAATATTTCAAATCGCCGATGTCCCAGCATTAAGTTGCACTTAGACCAATAAGTGTGTTAAATTTAAAAAAAAATAAATAAAAAATTAAATAAAATAAGAGTTCACGTTTATGAATGTGCATATACATATGTATGTGTGTACACGCATGCACCACGTGGCTTGCCAATATACAATTACATTTTCTTTATTAACTTCTGTGTTTCTCAATCGATTTCGATGAAAAATTCTTTACTGCATTCTTATTGAACTACAGTGCATTTATATATTGACGAGCATCCTAAGTCGTAGGAATTGTGACTGTAAATGCAATAACAAATGTTTTTTCTGTTAATGGGGGAAGAAGGGGGGAGGTATCTAAAATTCGAAATGTTCATAGTCTTCGTATCCTTTGCGAGGACACATTAAGCCAAATTTGGCTGGCTCGTATAGTTTATGAGATATGCTCAAAAAACCGGTTAAAAGCCGATAAATATCGATACTAAGAAAACGGGGCGGGTTATCGATAATTTAAAATAGCCTTGAGGATATCACGCAGTTGTATATCATTAACAAGCGAGCTAAAGAGATTTAAATATAAACATGAGAATCCTTGCATGTACTATAACACAACGCACAGAAAACACATGTGTGCATAAAATATACAATTCATGACCACTACGCGATAAGTAAATATTTTACGTACATGAAACCCGAACAATTGTTGGGTTGCGTTCCGTTGGTCGCAGGTCAACATAGTAATAAAAAATAGGATAAGATTCTCATGTTAGCTATATAAGGATAGGATTTGTAAGAATAAATTCAGTTTACTATTGTAACTCAACAAATGTAGTAGTCTTCATTGAAGCTATACATTTTGATCCTTCGAGCACTCTGTTGTTACCTCCTACCCAAGGCAAGAGACACAGAGCTAAACCCAGCACCTTAAATTACAATACAATATTGTCAGCTAAAGGTTGCAAATAAAAAACTGTTGTTTTCCCCTACCAAAGGTAAGAGACAAAGTATAAAATAAAAAGTCACAGACGACCTACAACCGTCTGCGATAAAAATATATACAGTTGTGTTAAAAAAAAAAAAAAAAAGTGTGGCGTATTTTCGAGGCCTTAACATTGAAAAGAGTGTTGTGAGTTTTGTCAGTGAACAGAACAGTACGCAGGAGCAAGCGAAGAGTTTTGCCAGTGAACAAAACAGTACGATGGAGCAAGCGAAGAGTTTTGTCAGTGAAGAAAACAGTACGAGGGAGCAAGCGAAGGGAGTTTTGTGAGAGAAAAAAACAGCTACGTGGGAGCAACGGCAACATCAGCAACGACAACTGCAGCAGCACAACATCATCAACGACAACATCTACAACAACATCAACAACCACAACGGCAGTAGCGCAACTTCATCAACGAAAACATCTACAACAACGACAACGGCAGCAGCGCAACATCAGCAACGATAACATTAACAACAACGGCAGTAGCAAAGAAGATAAGTCAAATTTAAATTTTGTCAATAATTAAATATTAAGTAAAGTCTAAATGTTGTCAGAAAAAATTATAGAAACCCTAAAAAAAGCAGTCCGAGTTAATAAGATCAGGGCAGTAAGCGATAGGGAAATCAATACGAACGTTAGCCAAGTATCCACTCAAATAGATGAGTGGCAAAAGCAATTATCAGCAAATCATGCCATGCTGTTTAAGATTGGAGTAGTCGATCATGACTACTTCAATACTAAACAGTATGAGCTGACGATAACAAAAATTAAAGAAAAGTGTTCAAATGTAGGCCCCAAAAAACTTCAAGGTGAAAGCATAAAACCTTTAGAATCAATTGGAAAGCCATTGGTATTTGAAGATGCTAGAAAAGATACTAGCAAGGAAAATTTTAACTTAGAACAATTTATAAAAGAGTTCGACGAAAATGTTGAGCAGTTGAGAAAATATCTAGTAACAGTAGATCAAGATATCGAGAAAGGAAAAATTTAAATGTTGGGAATAAGGAAACAAAAAGTAGAATATCAGTGGAGAAAAGTTGCCCAGAAAATTAATATTTTAAAAGATAAATATAACAAAAATATTAAATTTGATGAAGAGGTTAATGAATTAGAATTTGACGAACAAATCTTAATGAATGCGTTAGAAGAAAAACTTTTGAGGAATGTGGAAAGCCATGTCAAGTTTCGTAAAATTGAAGAAGCATCTGTGAAGGAAAAAACTGACGACCTTCCAGTGCTACAGGTACCCATCTTTTATGGCGACTAAAGAATGAGACCTATTTTCCGAACTATTTTTGGAAATAATTCATAATAGAGAGGATCTTACTCCTTCTTTAAAATTTAACTATCTCATATCCACATTACGCGGTGAAGCAAGGAGCATGATTGCTCATTTATTAACAGGTTCCGCCTGCGGTACGAGAATAACCGCAAAATATTTGCCGAACAGCTGAATCGGTTAATTGATTTATCAATTTTGAATAACGACTCAGCTAGGCAGATTAAAATGTTTATTGATTCAATAAATGAATCAGTACATTTGATCAAAATAAAATCACAGTTGTCAGAAGAAGTTGATGTGATATTTGCCCAAATAATATTGAGAAAATTCAATAAAGAGGCTCTACAACTGTATGAAAGCCATGTCAAACGGGCAAAAGAAATTCAGACATTGTCTGATGTTATGCAATATTTGGAGTTGCGGCTTGGTTCATTTTGTTCAATAGAAAACGCAGAAAAGAAAATAGTAAAAAAATATATTACGACCTCAAAAGAAAATTGTCCGATATTTAAGGTAGCAGGGCATAATACGTTCCAGTGTTACAAATTTAGAAAGGTCCGAAATAGCTAAAAAAAAAAGTCCAGCTATGTTTAAGATGTCTAAAACATTCTAGCAATAAAAAATGCACAGCTGAAATAAAATGCTCATTCTGCAATAAACCCCATCATACGATGCTTCACTTTCCTTATGAAAAAAGGGAAAAAATAAATACATGTATCACTAAAGAACAAGCACTGTTAGCAACAGCACTTGTAAAAGTGAAATCATATGATGGGGGATATGAGAATTTAAGAGTATTGATAGATAGTGGTTCACAAAGCACTATTATTTCAGAGGAAGCTGCGCAGGTATTAAAATTACCTAGAATAAAAGCTTACACACAAATCAGTGGGATGTCATCACCAAATACTTGTACATCAAAACATAAAGTAAAGCTCAATATTAAAAATTCGAGACCATGAAAAAGAGCCCCTAAATATTGAAGCAATTATAATTCCAAAATTTATGAAAGCTCTTCGATCTAGATCAGTTAATATTGATAAAACGAAATGGGAAAGCAACATATTGGCTGATCCTGATTTAAATAAACCAGGTCGGGTAGATGTAATTATAGGAGCAGATTTGAACACACACATTCTAAGGAATGGTATGGTAAAAATCGATGGGTTGCTTGGCCAAAATACTGATTTTGGTTGGATAATATATGAATGTACAAAATCTAAAGGCAAAAAGACAATAGTCGCTACAAGCATTGAAGTAAATGACTTAGAAAGATTCTGGGAGTTAGAAGGTGAGGAAAATGAGGATATAGAAGCTGAAGCATGTGAGCAAAATTTTGTTGAAACTATAAGGAAAGACTCAAAAGGGAGATATGTAGTAACGATTCCATTTAGGGAACAAAAAGAATTAGGAAAGTTTAAGCCACAAGCAATAGCAAGATTCCATAACATAGAAAGAAAATTTAAAAACAATGTCCAACTCAAGGGAGATTATATAAAATTCATGAAAGAATACGGGGATTTAGGACATATGGTGGAGCAAATAATGAGGGTAAATATTATCTGCCGCATCAGGCAGTAATTAGAAATTCCAGCTTAACAACACAGCTAAGAGTAGTGTTTCATGCTTCGGCAAAAACAACTAACAAAAAAAGCCTAAATGATATCATGTGGATTGGACCAAGGGTTCAAAAATATATCTTCGACATTATATTAAAATGGCGAAAATGGCAATATGTAGTTTCCTCGGACATTGAAAAAATGTACTAACAAATAAATATTGATGCAAAAGATCAAAAATATTTACATATTCTGTGGAGAAATTCTCCCAACGACAAAATTAAGGACTATAAGTTGACAACAGTTACCTATGGTACTGCGTCAGCTCCATATTTAGCTACCAGAGTGTTAGGAGATATAGCTGATAAATGTAAGCATTTAGTAGTAAAATAAATTATTAAGAATGACTTTTATATGGACGTTTTAATGACAGGAGCTGATACTATTGAAGACCTTAAGCTAATAATAAGTCAAGTGACAATCGAATTAGTTAAAGCAGGAATGAGTTTGAGAAAATGGATTTCCAACAAATTTGAAATAATTGAATCCGTAGAAGATGCTAGCGAGAACAAAGTGCTAAGTATTGAAGAACACGGTTCTGTGAAAACATTAGGGCTTCAATGGGAGCCATTTAAAGACGAATTTAAATTTACAGGTTATGGTCTTAACTCAAAAAATATAACTAAAAGACTAGTATTATCTACACTAGCAAAAATGAATGATCCATTGGGATGGTTGTTACCAGTCACCAGTGTTGGGAAATTGTTTATGCAGGAGTTATGGCTAGCAGAAAAGAATTGGGATCAAGAATTGTCTATAAATGAAGTAAACGAATGGAAATTATACAAAGAAAATCTGACTTTTCTGGAGAAAATTAGAATACCGAAATGGGTTAAGACTCGGCTTATTCTTTCAGTGGAACTTCATGGTTTTGCTGACGCATCCGAAAAATCATATGCAGCGGTAGTATATGCCAAAGTAGGAAATTCAGCCATGGCAATAGCCAGCAAAAGCAAGGAATGGAAAAACCATTCCTAAATTACAATTATGTGCAGCCCATATTTTAGCAAAACTAATAAAAAAAATGAAAGAGTCGTTAGCGGTTACGGCGGAGTGATTTCATGCTTGGAGTGATTTCATGATAACGTTAGCGTGGATTAAAAATGCAGCCAACAAAGACATATTCATCAGACGCAGAACGGACAAAATAAGAAAAATTACAGAGATTGAATGGAATCATGTAAAATCTGAAGATAATTCTGCAGATATTGGTTCTAGGGGAATTTGTGCGAGCAAATTAAGAGATTGCGAGATCTGTTGGAAAGGTCCTAAATTAATGGCCGAGTCTAAAGAAAATTGGCTCAAAGAAAAAATATATGACGCTAATGTTGTAGTAAATACGGTAGTTACAAATACAGAAACTAATATTACACATTCATTATTGGAAAAATTTTCTTGTATTAAAAAGCTAGAAAAAGTAATTGCATTAATAGTAATTGGAAAAAGCAATAAAATTAACAAAAAGTCATACCCATCGTATTTAACGGTTAATGAGCTTAAAAATCAAACATTTTAATAATAATAGTGCAACAGCACTTCAATTTAGCACAGAAATAAAATGCTTAGTTAAGGAAAAAGAGATTGAAACTAGAAGTAAAATATTGAGCCTAATTCCATTTTCATCGATGAAGATGGAATACTTCGAGTTGATGGTAGATTGCAAAACTGCAATGCAAGATTTGACGTTAAGCCAATAATATTAAACAAGTGCCATATATCGTCATTAATAGTTAAAAATGCACATAAGGAAACCTTGCATGGGTGGATAAATCTAATGAGAAATTATATTCAAAGAAAATTTTGGATATTTGGATTAAGAAACTCTTTAAAGAAATATTTACAAGAGTGTATAAGTGAGGTACCGGCAAAATTCTGCAGAACAAATAATGGGGAATCTCCCAAAGCATAGGGTAACAATGTCATATCCATTCTTAAATACAGGAGTAGATTATGCAGGGCCTTATCACATAAGATGTTCCAAGAATCGTGGACAGAAAACGTATATAGGATACATAGCAGTATTTGTATGTATGGCTGCAAAGGCTATACATCTGGAAGTTGTCAGTGACTTAACTTCAGATGCCTTTTTGGCTGCGCTTAGAAGGTTTTTAGCAAGGAGAGGAAAATGTGCTCATATATATATGGAACAAACTTTGTGGGTGGGTGGTAGAAAATTAGATCAGGAATTCAATACCCGATAATGTTAAGATTGCCCCAATTTTAGAAAAAGAAGAAATTGAATGGCATTTTATTTCCCCGGCAGGACCTCACTATCTGGGAAGCTGGAGTAAAATCAGTAAAATATCATTTTAAAAGAATAATTGGAGACAGCAATTTAATATATGAAAAGATGTCGACGTTATTATGCCAAATCGAGGCATTTTTAAACTCAAGACCGTTGTATACATCTAGGAATGATATAGATGACAACGAGGTACTGACACCAGGTCATTTTTTAATTGGTAGACCAACATTAGGTGCAGTTGAGTTAATAGCTGACGAAAAAAAGGGAAATCTTGACAGGTGGAGGCTAATTCAAAAAATGTAGAAAGATTTTTGCCGTAAATGGAAAGATGATTATATACATTGCAACAGCGAAAGAAATGGAAACGGAAAAGCAAACTATAAAGGAAGGACAGATAGTACTAATGATGAGATTTGTCACCCAGCTAGATGGCATTTGGGGAAAATTGAAGAAGTCCACAAAGGTAAAGACAAGAAAGTTAGAGTTGTGAAAATAAAAGTACAAGAATGGTCGATTACAAGGCCTATTATTAAAATATGTCCTTTACCTGGAATTAAAGAAAATTAAAATTCAGAAGTAGCTGAACAGAGAGATAACACTAGGGGAGGATCTCGAATATCAAAGCTAGGAGTATAGTAGCTATGTTGATGTTAATGCTATGTTGTCAAATATCCGATACAGCCTCTATAGCAAAAGAATCAAGAAAATGGACACTGAAAAAATAAACAACAGCACATCAATTTATTTAGATCCAATGGAAGAAGTAGAGGTAATAGCTTATTCTTGGGATCTAGTTATATTTTATAACATGGAACCCTAGTTTGAGATGCTGAGTAAAGGAAATGAATTAATAATAAAAATGAGAGTGGTATGTGAAAAGCTTCAAAATTATTAAGATCAATGTAATCTAATTCTTGACAACATGCGAAATTAAATAGTAGAATTAGAAGAAAATTACAAACTTTGTATGACATCAGGTAAAGTCTAAGTCAGATGTCGAAAATGGCAGTCTCAAATGTAGTGCAAATGATAATACATGTGAAATCACCCCTTTTAAACCAAATAGGCAATCTAATTAATTCAGCAAGAACTGATAGACTTGCTTGAACAAGGAATACTAACAATTAGATCAGATTGCACTGCAAGGACTGATGACAAATTATTAGTAGCTCATCACAAAATTCATTCAGAAAGCAACGTAAGAATTTCCTTGCCATATTTAGCAGACATTAGTGAAATCCCAAAAATTTTTTGGGATCCATTAGGAACAGTAGCAATTAACCATACCGAGGAAATCGGTAAATTACGAGATGAGATAAAGTATTTGAAAGAGAGAATTGAAAGGACTTAATTTTCATCATGTATCCGGACACGCTTCTTTAGGAGTAGCTGTAATAATTATGTTAATTTTAATTGTATATGCAATAAGAAAATGAAATGTAAAAATAAAACTGCAGGCCATAACCTTTGGCGGCCCTTTGCATACATAACTAAAATCAAAGAAAATTTTATAAATCAACGCCACATTAATAATAAGTAAGGTCCCTGCGTGGACTACAATGAAACATAACGCAATCATGCGCCTGCTACTTTGCGGCCCTTGGCAGAATGTTCAAGATTGAACACGCATCTCAATACTTACAGCCGCTCATTAACAAGCGAGCTTAAGAGATTTAAATGACGATTGCATTTTTAAGTTGAAAGCTGTACTTAAAGAGGCTGCCATGTACAACTTGCGAATCAAGTGGAAGAAATGTAAATTCTTACGAAGCCGAATAAATTTTCTTGGTCATACAGTCGAGTATGGAAAAATCTGGCCAGGAGAGGATAAATCTCGAGCTGTTCAAAAGTTCGCTTATCCGAAAAATGTTAAAGGTGTCCAGTCGTTTTTAGGATTGACAGGATTCGTCACAAAATTCATCAGAGAATACGCACGGATCACCCGCCCATTGACTGAACTGTTGAAGAAGGATGTCGTTTTCAAATTCGAGGCTGCTGAGCAGAGCGCGATGAATCAACTAAAAGCTGTTTTATCACGGGAACCAATCCTACGCATATACTGCACCCACGCTCTGATGCACCCACGGAGCTCCATACAGAAACTTCAAAGGATGGATTTGGTGCAGTTTTGTTGCAAAAGTTTGAAGCAGCTACATCCAACATTTTTCTGGAGCAAAAAGACGTCACAGAACGATTGAAAGCGTCACCGCTACATTTTGGAGGTTAAAGCAGCGTACCGAGCGACCGAGAAATTTTGCCAATATCTCCTCGGTTCTCACTTTAAGCTGGTAACAGACTGTGCAGTGTTTACACAGACCGTCAACAAGAAAGATGTCCCACGTGAAGTTGCTCAATGGATCTTATATCAGCAAGATTTAGATTTTCAAGTTGAACATCGCCCTGGAGGCAAAATATAAATAAATAATATAAATAAATATAAATTGCTCAACAGAAGGATAGCTACGTTAAAGCGATTATGAAAATACGGAAATTACGCCTATACGATGATTTTATACTGAAGGGAGTAGTCGTTTACAAATCTGTAGGTGGCAATGATCTGCTGGTTGTGCCCAAGAGAATGAAGCGTGGCATTATATCGGAGTCTCATAACGTTGGTCATTTTGCTGTGCATGAAACTATACATGCCTTGCAACAACAGTTTTACATTCCGCACATGGAAAGCAAAGTCGTACAGGTTATCAGTTCATGCATCAAGTGTATTATCACCAATAAAAAGCTGGGAAAACAAGAAGGACTCTTGCATTGCATAGGAAAAGGAGACAACCCGCTACATACTATTTCGTCGACCATTTGGGGCCAATCGATGCAACGGCTAAACAATATAAGTACATATTTGCACTGGTCGATGGCTTTACCAAATTTGTTTGGTTGTTTACAACAAAAAGACCGGGCGACAAAAAAGTTTAGAAAAAGTCGAAAAGTGGGGTAACGGCCAAGTCAACAGATGCATTTTGTCAAGAAGCTCAAACTCAAATTCAGCAGGCACAGCAAAATAAAACAAAGCACGTTCGGAATCGTAAGAACGAGCGTAGTTATCAAGAAGGCGATTGGTTGCAATAAGGCACACCCAATTTGTTGCGGGGAGAAAAGCTCGCCAGTACATTTTATGGACCATATCCAATCACTAAACTTAAACGCAACGGCTGTTATGAGGGGAAAAAACATCTAGTTGGCTGTTGTTTGATAGTTGCTGCAATTCAATTTACTCTGTTCAATACCATATTACCATTATAATATTAAAAGAGACATAATCAGTCCTACTCAGGGAGATATTTAGATAAAATAAATGCCACACCCCAAGTGGGCGGGTGCGGAAATTTTTTTAACGATCTGTAAAGCGTCTGACCAGTAATCTGTCTTCCAAATTTGGTGTGTCTATCTCTAACACTGTGAGAGATATAGATTTTTGCGATTTGCGGGGGCGTTCTAGAGGGAGTGGATATTAAGGTCTCAATCTTTGGGACAGGTCCCCAAGTAATCTACATACCAAATTGGGTATCTCAAGCTTTAAATTTGTGGGAAATATGAATCGATTTTGCGATTTTTTTGCCAGACATCCAGTGGCCGCGGTGCAAAAATCTTAACACTTTATCTGATGCGGGTATACACGAATATTAATTCCAAGTTTCAAGTCTCTAGGTTCCATAGCTGCGAAAAAATTTCACTACGTGAACGAGTTATTTTTGCAACGCACACGTATGAAGGCCTAATGTGCATACTTGTATGATAGTGGTAATTTTCCCAGATATGTGTCACATACAAAAAGTTGTGGCTTCAACGACTACGATATATTAAACATCATATGTTTAAATTATATAAACAGTAGAATTCCGATAGTTCGAAATTCCAATGGAACTGCATTTTTTACGTATTAGAGGAGCTTTCGAGTTATCCGTGTTTCAATTTAACGAAGTTAAAAAAGAAAAACACGAAATTAAGGGGCTTTGGCAAAAACAGAGCTTTGCGCTTAATAATTGGACGCCAATGAGAATATTGCTTTGCCGGAATTGTTTCAGCCACAAGAAACAATATCGGGATATTTAGAGCGTTTCTGCCGCTATACCTTACTGCGTGAGGGTGCTCCCATAATAAATTTTTTTTTTTTAGAATAGAAGTGAGTGTTGACGGTGCTATTTCGAATTGTTCCGCCACCTCAATTCTTTGTGCTCCATTGTTAATTGCTACAATAATATTTAGTTTTAGCATAATTAATAAGGCTTTATGCGTACGCTTGTTTTCCGTTTCTGCCGCTTTACCTTACTGCGTGAGGGTGCTCCCATAATAAATTTTTTTTTTTAGAATTGAAGTGAGTGTTGACGGTGCTATTTCGAATTGTTTTGCCACCTCTTTGTGCTCCATTGTTAATTGCTATAATAATATTTAGTTTTAGCATAATTAATAAGGCTTTATGCGTACGCTTGTTTTCCATTTTCACGGTTCAGCTTAATGCTTTGAATGAAATACATAAGCAAACTATGGAAAAACAAATTCAGAGAATAGAAATAAAAAGTGCAGCGTGTAAGATGACATGAAAGCAACACGAAGGCGACATGAATGCAACAAAATTGTCTACAAAATTTAACGGTAGTTCATTTGAAAAAGTTTTTTTTTGTGCATTCCGAATTATAAAAGGGTTTTTAACAATGAATTACTATTTAAAAGAATTAACTAGCCGACCAAAATGTATGGAAATTTTACGATTCGACTGTATATATATTATCAAAATCGGTGAAACCGAATTCCTTTAAGTTATCGAAAAGTACAATTGAAAACTTTTTCATATTAAATAAAATGGGTTCCATTCGGAGCGTATTCGAAATCCAAATTTGTATATGTCTGAATGAATTCCTAAAAGCCCCATTAGCTCCAAAATTTTAGTTTTTTTCTGAATCACCCTCAGTCCATGAACCAGATAAGCTATTACATGTTGTGGTTTATTCTAGTTTAAACGATACCATTCGATCGTTATATAACTCGATCTAATAGGACTATCGTAACTAAACTTCAAAAGTTTGCGTAGATATTGCTAGCCGCTTTTGCAGACTTTGTTGTGCTTCGCCACTAGCGCGTGCTGCCGTCCATAGTGACATTAATTTTATCTTAATAGTTTTTATATTTATATTAGATATTTCTTGGTATTGGTTCTTATTAGTGTAACGCCCGTTTTCACATCTTGCCGATCCAGTTGACTG
The DNA here is from genome assembly GCA_035041545.1 of Drosophila colorata. Classification (NCBI taxonomy): domain Eukaryota; kingdom Metazoa; phylum Arthropoda; class Insecta; order Diptera; family Drosophilidae; genus Drosophila; species Drosophila colorata. Next base: position 13,745 of record JAWNLD010000170.1, read on the forward strand.
TAACTATAGTACACTTTACACTAAAAGCAGCCTTTAACTATTTTCGTTCTCACATCTTAATTTTAAAATAACAAAACATTTAAATTTGTGACAATGTGGCAACTCGGGGCCCCTAAATGGGTCGAATGAGTAGAACTTGTCGGAAATGTTGCCAGTTCGTTCAAAAAAGTGAAGAATTGGAAGAGGTGCAAAACCAAAAGTTCAACTACGTTGCCATATGCAGAGCTTGAGCAAATGGACAACACTGAAAAATGAACCAGGTTGCCATATTGTCGGTGTTAAGCACTAATAGATCTGCCCTATCAGTTATCACCCGGATTTAACTAAATTTTTAACGTGAAAATCAAATTTCTCTTATCGGCCAATTTTGTATACCCTGTGAGGTTGTCGGCAAGTTATGAAAACGGCCCTAAATTGTATAAAAAATCATTTTGTTCGACCAGAAAATATTTTGTTTAATGCAAAGCATTTTATTGTTCGTTAAATATATGTTTATCTATTTTTATGTATGTATATATATTTGTGTATATAATATCTTAATTTATGTGTATATATTTTGGTGTATTACACAAAGCTTAAATATTTCTCACATTCTATAGCTCACATTTTGTATAAACTTGAAAACTCATATCTGTTTGTATTAAATTCTAGATGACTACCAGTTGGCTGAGGTGGTAAGTCCTCAATAGTATAAGCCAGGAGAGCTCCATTGTTATCATGTACTGTGTAGTTGAGATCATTATGTGCTCCAATTAAACCGCTGTATTCCTGGTTAGAATATGAACAAGGGTTTGCAATACCTTCAGATTCCACCAAACTGTTATCTATAGTACTACTACAAAAGCCAATATGTGGCGAATGTGTAGAAGTTAGAATGCTACAGTCGCTGTCTTCGGGTGCCGATGGAATTGGGTTGAATTCGTCATTTTGGAATGTATGGCCCCCATAGGTAAGTGAACTGTTATGAATTTCAATGTTCATTGTAACTGTTTGCGGCTGTATTGTAAAAGACGGTTGGTGGGATATGCTTTCCGAACCACAGTCTTCACCAAAACATTCGTGCGTATCTGTCACAAAGGAGGGTAAATGATGGCTAGCCGAATGCAAATTTGCATCGTTTACAATGTTTTCTTCAGAATCAAATACGGATTCACCAATGTTTTGACAATCTTCAAATCTTGCATGAGATTTTATAATATTTAAGACCTGGTGACTAGCACCTCGACTGCTAGAAGGTAAGTTCACTGCCGATGAGTCTTCGGTTTTCGGCAAATTGTCGATAAATGGATAAAATTTAAGAGCTTCTGATATATTATCCTGCGTGTTATAGGAATGAATTTCCTATATATTTTCCACTTTAACAGTACTGTTGTCTAAATTGCTTCCTATACCGCACTCTATTGTATTATTTGTAGATACAAATTCGGTTGACTGGAAGCTTACATTATTATTTTCAGATGCGAGTATAACATCGAGAGAATCGGAGGGGTTCTTTATATCGTATTTACTCTTTATAATATCACCTGAATCGTTTTTCAGCCGTTTTGACAGCGTGCCAGATTGACAAGTAGAGGTAGATCTTTTGTTTTTACGACCGGCAGTGCATGTTCCGTTTATTGCAACAGATGTTGTTATATTGTCTGTATCATGCTTCACATCATTAACTATATCTTGACTTTGCTTTAAAACGACTGACAATCTTGATTGCTTTTTTTGTGGCTTATATTTATAATTTGGATATTCTATCATATGAAGTTTTCTTAGCTTTTCTGCTTCTATAATATATGGCTGTTTATCGTCTTTAGCCAAAAGTTGCCACCGTCTTCCTAATTCTTTTGATATTTCGGCATTATGCAAATCTGGCGTTCTTTCGCAAATTTTTCGGCGCTCCATTTGACTCCAGACCATAAATGCATTCATAGGTCTTTTTATATGGCCAGGAGAGTGTTTTTTTGTCTAAAAGATAGGAATGAAATATTAATTTTGGTAATAAGAAATAAAGTAGTACAAATAAATTACCTAATGCTAAACCAATAATATATTATCGATATTATTATATCGCGAAAGAAAATAAAAGGACAATAACATAGCATTAAACTGATTACTCAGATCTAATAATGTCTAAAAGCAAAGAAGCACAAATGTCAACGCTGCTCGTTTGTACTTTCGCGTGAATAATACAAACCGTCAGCACACTGTATTTAATATATACATATATATAAAAGAGTTTGTCCTAACCGACTGACTGACTAGTGATCACATAGCCTAAACGGTAAGAGATACAAAGCTGAAATTTTGACAGCATCTTCCTTTTGGGTCAAAGGTAAGCACAAAGATGGGGCTTTAGAAAATTCGAAAAATTAAGTGGGGGAAAACTGTGGTCAAAACTCGTATTAAAACATTATACTGTAATGCTAACATAAACTTTGACAAGGGATATGTCAAGAGAGTTTACCCGACAAATATTAACACTTTATCTGAGTATATACTCCAAGATGCTTTACCTGCAATAGCGGTAAAAACAATGTGTTTATATGAACAGGTGAACTGACACCTAGACGGACATTGCCCAAAGCCAATATACTCTTTTCATGAAAGTGTAAAAAAACGTTTAGATGGTCAGACATTCCGTAAAACAAATATACACTTTTGTACTTCATGAACTAAACTATTTTAAATTACCTAATTTACAAGATTTACATATTTTTATTTAAGCAATTTTTAAAAAGAAGTATTGTTAGGTCGTCAGCTAACTGGTGTGCACGAGGATTACAGTGTAATTATTACTTGAATATCTGCACATACTGTTAAAAGTGAAACTAAACTCTCTTCGTGAGGACGACTGGAAGCATCTTTGGTATAGTCATGTCTCTGCCAAGGCTGGTGACTAATAGTAGTTGGGCTAAGAGAAGACAACTTTTTAAGAAACTTGGCCCAATCCAAGGAGGAACTGCATATACCGAAGGATACATGACCGGCGTGCTCGGTTATATATACGGGCTATGACGCGGGCAAAAAGACGAAAAGTCGCATTGGAGTCTAATCCCGACGTTTTACCAAAGAACCTTTGGTCAACGTTTGATATATATATATATACAACGCAGACGTATGAAGGTCTAATGTAAGAGTATGTTAGTGTACATAAGGAATATCTTGCAAAAACGAATTATCTCAGATATGTGGCATATGCGAAATTCAATGCCTACAACATATTAAATATATACCAAAATCGTTGCAGCCGTCTTTCAGATTATCAAAATGTGTAATTGAAAATGTTTTTTACCTGTAACTTTTTACCTGCGTACTTAAGAACAAAAATGTCAAAGTAAGCCGTAAACGTGTATTCAAAATACAAATTTTTCTCTGTCTGTACAAAAATAATTACTAATGATCTTATCGAAAGATCGCACAAAAAATGGTTTTAATACCCTGGGAGCGTGGAAAATCGATTAAATCTATATATCTTGGGGCGAAAATCAATATCTCCCACAATTTTAGAGCTTAGTAAGCAGTTTTCTGATAATGTAGACGAATGTAGGCAGGTATCCAAAATCCGAAATATTCATAATCTGCGTATCTTTTACGGGAACATACTAAACCAAATTTGGTGGCTCTATCTCTTATTGTTTTCGAGATATGCCCAAAGACGCCATTCGCAATTCAAGATTTATATGGTAAGGCGTGTGCTATAACATGTATTTATCACAATTTTTCACTAAGAATTAATAATTTATAATTCCGACAAACCGATTTTGATTAAATTTTGTATTTCATTTCAACTGTTGGAAACACCCACAATAAGCTGTTCCATACAAAATCAAAACAAAGCGACAGTGGTCAGTCCACTGAAAGCCAACTGGGCACACAGATATTCAAAGTGAAATCAGATCCGAAACTGATTTAATATATATATAATAAATATTGCATCCATTGCAATCGTGTAGACGTAATTGTATTGCGATTATTAACCTAGTGGCTCTACCGAAATACGACGAAGAGGAAGAAAATCACATAAAATAATAATTGTCTCAATACTGGCCTATTGGCAAACACTCCATGAACTAAATATTTATAAAATTTAACTATAAAACTACCGGCTATGTGCTAAGCAATAAATAACAACGTGAGCGAAAAAAAAACATGCAGCGGCTGTAAAAGACGAGGACTAAAATTTAAGTAGGCACTCGCCCTCGTCTACTGCCCTAACTCCAAACTTCTCTCGCGCGGTTACTAATAAGAAGTCGATTATTAATCCGAATCCGCGCCGTGTACCATCAACACTTTCCATTAATGCCAACAGGTAATTTGAGTTCTGCTCCAGCATATTCTATAATCTAATTTAAAACAAGTAGTGCCAGCTCCCGAATTCATCATCTTCTGGCAACAAATGAATCTCTACTGCCAAGAACTATTACGTCAACGACAACAATTACTGAGAAACAATTCGATCTGTCCATGAAAAAGACTGAATCTGAGAATGAAAACAGCACAAGGGACAATACTCTCAATCGCCAGGAAACTACGGGTCAGACGCCCAACGATGAAGCCATCCACTAACGCGGCTGCTGCCGCACGCCCCCGTCTGTTGGATTCCCCTGCAGCCGCTGCATCTGCTCATACTATTTCGTCGACCAATTGGGGCCAATGGGTGCAACGGCTAAACAATATAAGTACATATTTGCATTGGTCGATGGCTTTACCAAATTTGTTTGGTTGTTCACAACAAAAAGTCCGGGCAGCGACGAAGTTTTGATTGTCTGCGATCGAGGAGCTGCATTTACGCCAAACAGTTTTGCAGAATACATCAGCGAGAATGGCATCGATCACGTCTGCACAACGACGGGAGTCGCTCGTGACATCGGCCAAGTGGAGCGCGTCAACAAAATGTCGAACAAAATCAGCGACAAAATCTTGTCATTGCTGGAAGAAGAAATTATTGAGGATTTCGACGGCGAGAGGATTAAAATACGAAAAGAAGATAAAACTGAAATTCATCAGGCGGAGCAAAACTATAAAACAAACTACAATAGGAAACGTAAGAATGAGTATAGCTATCACGACGGTGATTTGGTCGCAATAAGGTGCACCCAATTTGTTGCGGGAAAAAAGCTCGCTAGTACATTTCTCGGACCATAAAACGGCCGTTATGAGGTGAAAAAAGCTGCTCAAGTAGAGGGTCCAACTGTAACAGCAACCAGTTCAGACTACATGAAATTGTGGAAGTACGCCAATTCGAACGAGGATTTGTTGTCGCCTGGGACAGATGACGGCGATCAGGATGACCGAATGGAACGAGTGGCATTATTGATCAGGTGATCATTATTGTATAAATATATCTGTGTTACTGTGATGTGCAAAACAAGCAAGGATCATCAAATATATATGTTAGAGCGAGCCAAATAGTAGCACAAAAGTGTATGTGTGTTTGCATAAGTATGATCTGCCGGCTTTCTGCAGGTCTCTGTTTCAAGTCTGCTCTCACTCCTCCTCATTCGTTCATAGTGGTAAGTCGCAGAAAAGAAAATCAAATAAAGATTAAATATATATATTTAAAATGGACAAAGTGAAGTTGTTTTATTTAACTCAAAAAGTGTATAAACCTGCACATTTAAACACCTTTGCATTCATACTCTCAGCAGCTGCGCTTGGCTCTTGGGAAATGAATTATTCATTAGCTTCTAAACCAAGAATATAATCGTAATGAAACTTTCAGGACTTAATAAAAGCAACGAGCCAATCTATGTTCAAACCAAAGCGCTAGTCTGTAGTAGTTGAATGGCGTTTGTTTGTTTTTTTTATATATGGGACGAATGGTAGGATGGGATCCAAAATCCGAAATATTCCTGATCTGCGTCTACTTTACAAAAACATAATAATCTAAATTGGGTGGCTCTAGCTCCATTTCGCTGCTGAGTGTGTTAAGTCTAAAAGGTTTGATGAAGTTGGTCCCATGAAAGTAGGCTCTTCACCAACAGTTTCTATTCTTAAGCTGGATTGTACTATGAAAGTAAGCAGTGAAACACCTCTGTCATGGATGCCCACACACTGACTACAATACGGGGCTGTCTCTTCTGGTTTGTCTCTTCGGCAAGCCTCTTTAGTGTCACGACCGTAAGGTCATCTGAGCTTTAATTAGACATTAAATATGCAAATGGTGGTTGCGGCATCTGGGGACTCCATCCGCTTGAACATGGCTTCCAGCACTTCTGCTACTCTGCCTTCCACTGTTCAACGGACATTTTGCGAGTCGGATCGCTCTTATTGTTGAGCGCCACGACTAAGTGCCGTTTGGCCACTTCACTGACAGATTCCTAGCTAGGCTTCTTCGTCTGGCGAGGCCGCTTGCTCACGGTCACATCCGCCTTTGTGGTCTCAGTAGAGCGATGGGTTGTTGCTCCTCGACCTCGTTCAGGTATGTGCTAGGCGTAGACTGCATGACAGCCTTTGCCGCAAAGTGTTGCCGCCCTTCCTTGATCTCTTGTTCGGCCCACAGCAACTGGCTCCTCTGCTCGGGGGTGAGGTTGCCGCTGCCGTTGAGTCGGGATCTGATCTTCAAAGCGGCTTTGTATTGGGCTTTCGCTTTCATGCGCTCTTTCGTTCGTTTAGGCCAAGCCATACTAGAGGTTCTGGCACCCTCCAGAACGGGAGATAGCAGAAAGCTGGTTGTCGGCCCTCGTTGAGATGCTTCCGCCCTACGAGTCACAGTCCGAGTCTGTTTCGACTACGACACTGTCTTGCGTTAGCAAAGCATTATATAATGGCCCACCTGACCTTGTCAGGGACAAAGTTAACACCTGATAGACTGTGAACACGTGATTATAAAGGAACTAGAGAAATGCACCTGAAGCATTAGCTCAGCGTTTCACGTCGATAATGTGTGTAGGAACCATCTGTTCTTTTTAGGAGCCCCACTCCATAAGATGACCCTCTGGCCCATACCTCTTGCAATCTTGCTGCTTCTGGAAGTGACTGCACACTTTCGCTGTAGGTTCGCCAGGTATCTCGATTGTTCTTATTACTCTCACTGAGCACGCAACTGTAGGTGTCTCACGAGTCTCTATTTTACTTGGCTATGTTGAAGAGCGGTCTGACCTCCTTCCATTGATTTGCCAGGCCTTCGCTCCACGAGGAGCAATCACGGTAGGAGGTTAAAAACACATCTTGAAGTTGTTTTGACGATAATTCTATCTTCCTCGTGAAGTAAAATCTGGTGGGAAGTTGATCAACTCTCGAATCCACTAAGGCTTTGTATAGGTCTTAATTTGTTTTCTTTGGGTTAAGAGAATTGGAAAGGAGTTCCGCTTGGCCTGGGAGATCAAATCTGATGTGCTGGTGATCTGAAAGAGTGGCCTCATCGGTAACCCGCCAATTTTTAATGAAATCGGATACAGAACTGCTAACCATAGTGAGGGCTGGTACCTCTTTTCGGATTGTGTTTAAAATAATAGTTATAATATAATAGTGGTCTTGCACCCTCTAATTGATACATCTAATTGTCTACACAAAAGGCATTCACCATTACTTCCCCAGATAGTGTGATGGGCGTTGACTTCACAGCTAATGATTAGCTATTTGTTCGTGCTTCGGCAGAAGTCAACGAGCCGCTGAACCTCCGTCGGCGGTGCGTCGTCGGTGTCGCCACGGAAATATGCAGACGCCACTACAAGCTTCTTCGCTCCTTCTGACGGGTTCACCTCAATGGTTGACGAAACTAGGTCCCTGTAGATATACAGAAGGATAGTTTCGCGAGGCGCTCCATCCAATCGGTCATATAACAACTTACATGAGCCGCAACTTAATCCTCGGTCCTGGCCACCAATCAACCATGGTTTTTGGAGGAGCTGTTGATGTTTTGCTCGGCGAAAATCCTTCATATGTCTTGATTGCGAAGCTGCCGCACCGGGAACCTGATCGCAGATCGAACCATTTGTACGCGCAGCAGCCAAGCTTCTGGTGGGACCCGAGCCAGATTCCGGGTTTGTTGTTGGGGCAGCAGAAGCCGGCACCGCGACTGTTGCTGGAGCGTCCCTCGTAGAGGGACCGGCGCTGCTCCGCTGCACTACCCTCCATTAACTGGTCCTGAAATCGTTCTGGGCACCTATGTTCTTCAGAACCGTCTTTATTGGCGAAGTAACCTCTGAGGTGCGTCCGGGGGATCTGGCTCTTCCCCAAAAGCTTAACTAAGATCGAACTGCAAAAAGCTGGACCCAACGTCACAAGCCAAGTGGGAAAAGAAGCTAGAGGATTCTTCATTTGTCAACCTGATACCATCTTGGGATATGGCTATGTTTTAGGAGCAGAGATGCGGGTCATTCGAAACTGTAAATTTTGCTATGGCTAACTATGCTCCAAACACTCAGGTGGGAAAAAGAGGACTACTAACTATCAACATTTATTGATCCCAGTCTGCAGCTTCTATTACGAAAGCACAAATCATCAGCTATTGTCTCTGATCTTGAAGATTCTCGTTTTGTCATAGAAGGCACCACGGTCTCTGGCACGTCCCAAGTCTCAGAGTATTGAATATGCCACCGCTGTAGTAGCGCCCAATATACCTGATAGCCAACCAAGTATCGCAATTAATACCACAAATTGGAACATTCCCGCCAACATAAGACTTGCAGATCCATCGTTCTTTAAGCCACAACGCATGGACTTTCTGCTTGGAGCTCCCTATTTTATGAACGCCTCTGTGTTGGTCAGATAAAGCTTCTTCTACATGTATTTAGAAGGCTACACTTGGTCGGGTAGTGTCAGAAGGTTGACCACGGTTAGGTGGATCTACTTTGATTGCGAAACAGACTACAGCCGATTTGGTATCAAGCTCTGATGGTGGAAATAGTGCGACGAGTTTAGGAGATAGAAGGCTGCATGGACATTAAATTCACAAACTCGAAGGAAGAAAACGACTGTGAAGAACCCTTTGTTAGGACATTTTCCAGATTGCCAAGTGGTCAGTACTCTGTGCATTTGTGGCACCGTCGTTCCAGAATCCCTGGGTCTTTGCCAATATTTTCTGCCGCACCATTGCGTGTTTAAAGAGGATAGTTCAACGACAAAGTTGAGAGTCGTGTTTTTCTGCAGTCATTTATCACAGCGGACACGTTACAACACCGGGCGACTGTTTCCAACGCATTTTCTGGCGAGACTCGTCTGAGGTTCATGTAAAGGTTTTTAAATTGGAAACGGTTACATATGGTACAAAGTCAGCATCATTTCTTTCCGCTCGTGCCATGGATCAACTATCCGCGGATGAGGAAAATGCGTTTTCCATTTGATCTCGGATTTCTCGTGATGACCTCATTTCTGGCGGGGATTCGATTGAAGAGGCAATCGAAACTTTTAATCAGACTACTAGCATTTTGGCGAACGGGGGTTTCAAGCTGCGGAAATGGTGCTTTAGCAATTCTGCTGTACTTTAGGGCATAGCAGAAGAAGACAAGGAATCTTTTCTTAAGTTTGATGATGGAAGCGACAAAAGCAAAACACTTGGACTTGTACGGATCAATTGTCATGTTCCTTTTTGTTCATTCAGCTGAGATCAAAGCCATTAAAGAGATATAGTCTTTCAACTATAGCCCGTTTATATGATCCACTTGGACTTAAACGACCGGTAATCTCGAAGGTAATCTCTCTGTATTAAAATAATTTCTAGACGGCATTTGTTTATTAGACAGCTGCTATGCTCTAAGTCGCGGGTAGCTCCGTTGAAAACAATTACAGTGCCAAAGCTGGAACTCTGTGTCGCCGGTTTAGCTCATATCATGCGTAAAGTATCGAAGCTCAAAGTCTTTAATGGAAAATTCTACTTTTGGTCAGTTTCATCCGCATGCTTTTTGTGAATAAAGACCGAACCATCGAAACTGAAAGTATTTGTGGCTAATCGAATTTCCGCTGTTCAAGATTTATGGCCCACAGTTTCTTTATGAAAATAAATCGCACTGGCCGGCTTCTTGTTTGCCAGAAAAACCAGAGATCGAATCTTAATTCAAGGGAAAGCGTCCTTCATGTTTCAACTCTTATCGTCGATATATCTGCCAATTGTAAATATGCCAACTTTTTTGAAACAATGAAGCGTATATTCGGATAAGTATATAAATTTATACATAGAGTCAGGCAACATGGTGCATGTCTGCTATAACGTATTTTCCAGAGAGCACATTTATAGGAGGATATGAAAGAATACTTTCAGTTTTGTTAAGCGATCCAGCTTTATCGCACCTTTGAACACATTTTTTGATAATTTAAAAAACTCCGCTCTGGACTTTGAAACACGCCATCCAATATTTCTGCCGATGCAACATTCCATCACTAACTCGCTCAATTTAAGCTTTCATGAACGGAATTTGCACCCTGTTCCACGGCCCACATTCGTTTGCAGTATTGGCCAACTGGTATCCAAGGTAGTTGGAAAATGTATCAGATGCTCTCGTGCCAAACCTCGCTTAGTACGGCACATCGTGGCTGATCTTCCCAAAGAACGCTTGAATGGCTGCCGAGCTTTTAAAGTCACAGGCGTTGATTATTGTGGACCATTCTTCCATAAACCAGATGTTCGACATAAGGGTCCAATAAATGCTACATAAGCGTCTTCAACTGCTTCGCAACAAAGGCAGTGCATCTGGAGTTGGTAAAAGATTTGTCCACGGTTTCGTTCTGCTGCTGACTTAGACGTGCTCACTCCAGGTCACTTCCTTACTGGTGGCTCCAACTCATCGTTCGTTGAGCCTGATATGACGCATCGTCAGTTTAATCGTCTAGATGGCTGGCAACGCGTAACATACCTGCAACAGGTGTTCTGGTCTCGTTGGCGAGAAGAGTACCTGACTCTTCTCCCCCAACGCTTCAAATGGCATCAACGATGTCGTTCTCATCAAGGACGAAAACCTTCTGCCACTAAAAAGGTCGCTCTTCAGCATATGTTCAATAGAGCTGCGCTCTTATCTTTGGCTTACATTCTTTGTCTAAACCTTCGTTTTTGTTTTTATGAGCTAGTTAGTTCGTTTCATTTCGTTCGTGCATTTGGTACCCACTTGCCACTTGCATTTTCGGTTAACTCAACAATATAAAATACTCTCGTTGAAACTAGTGCGTACCAATTCGGGTCCGCCTGCTTTATTAATAAACTTTACGTATTCGGTTTTCAGTAGAGATTAATTCCAGACTGGCTGCTATAAAATAATATTGACCATTTAATAACATTGTAGAATATAAAATAAGTTAATCTCGACATATTAAAACTAGTGCGCAAAAAACATACAATTAATTGGGAATTCTAAAGCTATTGAAAATGCTCAGTAGCGCAACAGTCATCTTATTGAAGACGATCTCAAGGTCTAAATGTAAACTTGCTTCCTGATTGCCTACATCCGTCAGACTAGATCCCTAAAAGATCACACTGGATGCGTGGTCGACATCGGTGAGTTTGACGTCAGTGTCCGATTCAGAGACCGATGCCTCAACCAGAACCTGCACGGACAAAGCGTTCCTTGACGAGGAAGTGGTATGGTGCCAGTAATAGGCTCAACAGTGCAGGTTGAAGCCTGGGGTGATGCTATTTGAGCTACATCAGGCTCATGATTTACGACATGTTAATATTTCGGTTCATTTTGAATCCCACGAGTGATTGAGAAAGGGAGTTCGCCCACGGTATAACTCATCTACCGCGGCAGTTTGAAAATAAATACTTGTCACCTTTTTCGGCTTATGCTGTTCCACCTTGGATTGGATTTCTAAAGTGTTGTCTTCTTTTCTACATCTGTTAGTTAGCAGCCTTGGCAGAGACATGACCATACCAAGGGTCCTCTTTTTTTTCGCGCGAGTCCCGATGCTATGAGCAGCATCCCACAACACATTACGTGTTAGTCTGTTTGGAACCGTGAAATTTAATTGCCCTATCAACTCAGATGAATCGATTACGTTAGTAATTAAATTATGGACAAAGATTACGCCAAGCATAGTTATCGATTTGTTAGAGAAGGGTGAATTATCAATAAGAGCCTACTTTTGTATGATGGCAACCGAGCATCAGGATCCCAATTTAGGTCACGAAAGGCAAATAGTAAAAAGTTATTTTGTATCGACTCAATTCGGTTCTGATGTACTGTGACTGTGGGAACCATACGCATGACGGACAGAGATATGGAAAGTGTCTTTGTCGTGTAAGGGTCATCAAACTCCCTCGACCATTGATGAATTCAAGAATAGTCATAACCTGGTTGACTATGGTCGTAACATGAGAGTCAAATTTAAGTTTCTGATAAAAAACGACTCATAGGTCAATAATAACTTTATCGGTATTATTTACCGGTTCAAGCAGTAAGCTACATAGCTTGTACGGAAACATTTGAGGAGAGCTTCGATAAAAAGTCATTACATTGCACTTAGAGCAATTAAGGCTTAGTAGATTACCTTGACACCACGACTCAAAGGCGTCAATATCGGCTTGTAAGATATTACTAGAAGCCATATTCTTATATGTATTGCAAAATTTCACATCATCAGCATACAATAGCACACGGGAATATGAAAGTACCGAGAGAATGTCATTAATGAAAAGAGTAAGGAGAAGCGGACCAAGATGACTACCCTGGGGAACCCCAGATGTCACCCTATGCATTTCTAAAAAGAACCCTTTGGGATCTATTTATCAGATACTCTGAAATCCAGTTAATACGCAGTAGCAAGGAGTGGTTTACTGAGTCAAAAGCCTTGCTGAAATCAATATAAATAACATCAGTCTGCATTTTGTTTTTGAAGCCATCAATTACCAGAGAAGAGATCTCTAGAAAGTTAGTGGTTACAGATCTACGTTTCATAAATCCATGCTGGGAAGGTGAAATAATAGAGCTGCATAAATGTTGCAGTTGAGATGTTATAATTCTTTCAAAAGCTTTTGGTATTGCAGACAATTTGGAAATACCTCTATAATTTTCGACAACAGTCTTTTTGACTTTTTATGGAGAGGGATGATAAAGGATTCCTTCCAAATAGTTTTAGGATGGGCTTGCAACGTGATTTTGCACAGTAGCTAAGCAAACAGGCTGGAACACCATCATGACAAGGTGAAGACACTGGTTTGACTGTGTTAAGCGCGCAAAGTAGCGAACTTTCCGTAATGATAGGGTACAAAATGCAGTTTGAGGACTGTAACTGATGAGTGCTGATTATTCCTAGTGGATGTGGAATAAGTAGTTTAAAAAATGATGCGAGAAGATCTGCGATGCCCTGATCAGTGTTTGCACTCGCGTTTTCAAACGTTATTTTGGAAGGCAAAATAGACAGCTTTCGTTTAGAATTAACAAAGCAGACAACGGCTAAAATAATTTTTGTAGCATACGAGATTAAGCTTAAAGAAGCTTAAAGAGGATCTGGCAATGGCATAACGGGAGAAATCCCCAGTATTTCCTGATTTCGTACAATTTTTTTTAATAAATCGTGACTTTACATTTTTTATTTATTTATTTATATAAAGCTAGCTTAACATTAATATCTTAAGACTAACAATTATGAAGTCAAGCAATGGCTGCCAGGGCCTTAAGCTCGCGAAGTGGTTTGTTTTGTGTGTGGGTTTTTTACATTATATTTTGTGTAGTAAATTAGATTTGTTTAAGTATTCGAAAATGATTTTTAAGTTTATATTTGTTGGGTTTGTAATAAGTGATGTGGGGGTTGTATTGTAAGGGAAGGAGGATCTGTGAAGTTGTAGAGCTGGGCATGAGAATAAAATATAGTGAATGTCAATTAATGTGCTGTTGCAGTAGGGGCATGTGTAAGTGAGAGTTTTGTCTATATTAGTGTATGTTGTTAAGGTTTGTGTGGCCTAGCCGTATTCTGATGTATTTAATTTGTTGGCGTCGGTTGAGGTTAGTGTTTTTGAGGGAATAGTTCTTGGAGGTGTTGCAGCAGATTTGATTGTACCAATTTGACGTTCGATTTTGTAATAAATGTTGTTTTTGGAGTAATTGTATTTTGAGGGATTGCACTATGTTACTTGCGTCAAGATTGGGTGTGTAAATGAGTGGAAGTCTTGTTGTATCTTTGGCTGTAGAGTTAGCGTATTCGTTTCCTAGTATCCCAATATGGCTGGGGATCCATACTAGTTTGAATTTGGGATAGTAATTGTTAATTATGTTTCTGATGTTTGTCGCGAAAAGAGAGGAGTTTTTTAGGTTGAGAATTGAATTCATGGCTGAGTGGAGAAGGGTTTTGGAGAGTTTGCCGAGGAGAAAGTCACGTCTGTCTTTTAAGGTGTTTGTATTTGTATGAGTCGTGTGAGTGGATAAGGGTTTTGGAGAGTTTGCCGAGGAGAAAGTCACGTCTGTCTTCTAAGGTGTTTGTATTTGTTTCTATTGGCATATTTGTTATGGGGATGGTCCGCAAAAGTCCTTGGGCTGAGAATGGCGATGTTTTGGATAGTTTTTTAGTTTAGAAATTTGGGATATGGGTGCATTGTTCTAGTCTATTTTGGATGTTAGGATTGATTTTAGAATTAGTATTAGAGAGACAGTGTTGCAGTTATATTTTGTGGATGAAAGGTTTTAGAAGGTTGTAGGTAAGGTTAGTGATGTGGGAGCTCCATTTGAATTTGCTGTTTATTGTAAGCACTAGAATTTTTCGGTGGAGGGAAGTTTGATACTTCCAGTTAAAAAAGTACAGGTGCAATGATGTTTGCGGCATATGTGTAGGTGCTGGCATTTGTCTGTTGATAGTGATGCACCTGAAGAGTTGGAAGAGTTGAAGGAGGTTTAAATTTTTTTAATTATTTTTTAGGTCGATAATCAGTTGGAAGTCATCAGCATAGGCGCAGAATTTGATTTGTTTGTGGATGGATATTATTTTTGTTAGGGCGTTGTACGAAGTGAGAAAAAGAATAACTTAAATAGGAGTGCCTTGTGGGATGCCATTATTGAGAGGAAAGGTGTTAGAGAGTTATTTTGAGGCTTTGACTATTATTTTTCTGTTTGTCATAAAGTGGATAATATATGTTATAATTTTAGGGCCAAGTTGCCATTCGTGGGGCTGCGAGATTATTGTGTGGATGCCGATTTTGTCAAAGGCTTTTGGTTGAGATAGCTCTTGTTGCTAGGTGATCGATGTAGAGTAAGCCTCTCTTGAAGCCGATTTGGTTGTTGTGGATAAGGTTGTTGGTTTTTACAAACCACCATAGTCGCGTTGCGATAATTTTGTAGGTAGGACGAGGCTAGTTTTGTAGGATTGATTGTGCGTTAAGGATATTGTTAAAGTGTCGCAGGATTCTGAATTGGAAGTGGACCGGAGATTGTTTGATCATACTGTAGGATATACGATCGTAGCCAGGTGTGGAGCCTTTGAGTGTGCTAAGTGCTGAATTCAGCTCAGTAATTGTTATGTTTTGTTGTTGTGGGTAGAAAACAGGGGAGGAGAGAAGGGATTGTTTGTTACTGCGGAATGTGGTAGAAAAGTTCTTGTCGTCGGCTTGTTTTGACCACAGGTCTCCAAAGATATTGGCTATTGTATTTTGGTTTGTTGTAAGGGTGTTAGAGGTGGGATTAATAATGCTATGTATGGATTTGTATAGGTATAGACCGCATAGACGTTTTTTGCTGGTCCAAACTTTAATAGGGTGAGAATTCTTCTTAGCTTCGCATTAGCTTTTTTAAATATTCGTTGTGGTTATATATCTTTTGAGTTGGGACCTTAGTTTGTTTTCTCTTTTTTAAGGGCTGTGAGTTGTTTGTTCCACCAGGGAACTGTGTGGGGTTGAGAATGTTGTGTTTTGTGTGATTAAGAGGTGTGCGCTTTGAATGATTGTTTTTTTTATGATCGCTGCTTCTTTAGGGTCGAATTGGGTTGGATTTGTCTATGGATTCTTTAAAGAGGCAACTTAGTTGGCAACTTAGAGATTGAAAGTGGGCTTGCTAACGTGGGCCTGGTAGATTGTATTTTTATAGAGGGTAAATCTTATGGGGAAGTGGTGACTACCATTAAGATCGTCAAAATCGTCAAGTCGTCTTGGATGGACTAGTGTGTAGCTGTTTTGTCGTTGAGGAGTACGTAGTCAGACTGGTCCAGGTAATTTTCTATAATGTTACCTCTAGAGTGGGCTCTTGTTGGGTGATACTGTTATTTGGTGGATTAATGACATTTTCTAGTTTAGTACTAGAGAATTTTTTTAGGTGGTATATAAGCTGTTATTATGTTTATCTTTGTGTTGGATTCGATTGATATGCATACCGCCTCGAAGTCGGGGCTGAGGGTTATTTGGTTACAGCTTATGGAGTTGTGGATAAGAAGTGCAACACCTCCAAAGGAGTTAGAGATAGGAGATTTGAAAATAGAGAAATTATGTGGTACTGGATGGTGGTGCATGTTTACAAAGTGTATTTCTTGTAAGGCAATTATATGGGGCTTGTGCTCTTTAATGAAAATTTGCAACTCACTATAGTTGTTTCGGAGGCCTTTAATATTCAATTGATTTATTTTAAGCATTAGAGTTTAAAGGATATAGGTTAGTATAGTATGGTTGTGTGGGATGAGGTTAGTGAGTTGTTTAAAGTGTGGATAGGGGGGTCTTCGTGGGACAAAGTGTATGAGAAAATTATTGTCACTGACAGTTAGCCCCTCGAAGACCTTAGATTTGGGAATTGTTATTTATTTAAAAGAAGTCCGACCACACCGGTAGGGATGGTGTGATCGGTATCGCTGGGCGGTGATGTTTTGGTATCTCGAACGGGGTCGTGTCTTGTTGTCGCATTTTATTGTAGTTATTATGGCTTGGAGCTCTTGCTTTTTGATGATGACAGTAAATTTTTTGTCTGTTGAGACGTGTTGGTTTTGGGATAATGTGCTCCTCTGTGCAGTTTATGCATCGTTTGGTTCTTTGGCATTTTTCTGTGGATACGGGATCAATGTGGGATTCATAGGCACAGTTGTAGCAGAGTTGAGTTTTTTGGCAATATTTTTGGGAGTGACCGTAACGGAATCACTTATTGTATCTCAGTGGTAATGGGATGTCGGCACGTACTGCTGTTCTAGTCGGG
Source organism: Drosophila colorata (assembly GCA_035041545.1). Lineage (NCBI taxonomy): Eukaryota > Metazoa > Arthropoda > Insecta > Diptera > Drosophilidae > Drosophila > Drosophila colorata. Next base: position 30,766 of record JAWNLD010000170.1, read on the forward strand.
TATGGTGAGGGCGTTGAATGTTATTAAGATGAGTCCTGTTTCTTTAAAGGTACCGTTTTCTTTTTTGAGTATTTTTTGATTTCGTAGACATTCTGGCTGGATAGTTGTTTTATAATTACTTTTTCTTCCATACCTCGCAGGTCATTAGAGTATATGACGCCTTTTCAGTAGTTGAGTGATGGGTGGTGTTGCTTCATTTATTTGTTGGCTTGCGTGTGTGTTTTTGTTTAGATGAGTAGAGTTCCGTATTAGTTTTCTTGCAGGATTCGACTTCGCCGCCGCAGGTGTAGTCTATTTGTTTTTATACCCTGAACCCTTTGAAAAATGGTATAATGGTTTTGTGCAAATGTATGTAACAGGCAAAAGGCAGTATTTCCGACCCCATGAAGAATATTTATTCTTGATCAGGACGTCGAGCCCAGTCGACTTAGCCATGTCCGTCTGTATGAAAGCAGCGATCACGGAAAAAGCTAGAAACCTAAACTAAACGACTAATCTATACGCAGTACAAGTTTATAATTTTTTTTCGATATCTTGCTCCATTTTAATATTATTGATAAAAATCAATTTTAAGACTTGGTTTTCTTGGCATATCTCGGAGACTTTAAGAGCTACAGCCATCAAATTAAGTTTAATATGTATCGCAAAGGATTCGCAGATTATGAATATTTCGGATTTTGGATACCTCCCCCCAGCAAATCAAATACTACAGACTTGCACTTTGGTTTGTACATAGATTTTGATGCTTTTATTAAGTACTGAAAATTTCATAACGATCATGTTTTAAGTTTTGAAGTTATGCAAGAATTAATTTTCCATAGTGGGGCCAAGCGCAGCCGATGTGTAAAGTGCGCAGCTTGCTGCGTGCTTTTGTGTGTCTGTATGTGTGACTTTGTGAAAGTGTGTATAAATGGGAAGAGGTTTAAATGTATGTAACAGCTCGCCGCTGTGTTCAGGGTATCTTATAGTCGGGAACTACCGAACTTGTTTAATCTGAGTAATTCCTTTGAGAAACAGAGAGGTTGATTAGACCTCGCTGTATACACAAGAGGAACGCAGGCAGCAAAATTTTAGGTCATAATATCATAAAAAAGTTCAATGGCAACATCAATATCTGCACAATTGTACAGTTGGGACCAGTCGGTATGCTGAATAAGATCAATAGGCTTAACAAAATCAGCCTTACGTAAACAACGGATACGATCCGCAGGTTTTTGGTACCTCAATAGGCGCTGAAGCAGGTATATCAATGACCAGATTTAGAGTATGATGAAAAGGGTCCTCAGGTCTTAAAAGGGGGTCAATCCTGCGTACAACATTGCTGGAGGGGTCCAACACAAAGATCAAATCAAGAGATTTTTCTTAGACAACCAACACAAAGATCAAACCAAGAGATTTGTCTTTTAAGTTGCGCACTACTAACTAAGCTGATCCAGGGACAACTCATGTAGACTGTCAATATTGAGTCCATAAGAGATGACCAAGCTACGTCAGGAAGATTAAAATCGCCAAGAACAACCAAAATATCCCTATCAGATAGTAGGGGAGCGATTAAATGGAAGGCGGAAAGGTGATGTAAATAAATTGACATATCGGACAGCGAATAGAATAAGTGATATAAATACAAAAATTTCCCAAACAGACCAACGAACTCGATGTCCAAAGGTGGAGGCTGAAGGGGCTCAGACGAAAAGGCGGACTCGACTGCTATAAGGACACCTCCTCCAGCACGAGTTAACAGTTATATTTAGAAGCAAAAACTGCATAATATAACATGTCCGGACTTAGCCACGTCTCGGTAACACTATCTACATAGAGATGTGAGTTTAGAATTAAGACCTCTAACGTTTTGATAGGCAAACTCAATGGAGGTTATTAGTTATTTTTGGAAATCTGGTCGCCCCCCGGAGCTTTGAAGGGGGGCTTTGATCTTGTCAGCGTCGAAGATTACACCCGACAGACTGTAACCATGTCAAGCTGGTGGTTCAGCATCCCCATCATTACAGGGATATTCCGGGCTTATAACAGAACCAGGGAAATGCACCTGAAGCAGTAGTTCTAGCGTTTCTGGTCGATCCTGTGTGTAAGAACCATCTGTTCTTTTTAGGAGCCTCACACTATTATATGACCCTCCAGCCAATACCTTTTGCAATCTCGCTACTTCTGGAAGTATCGCGTTTAGCGTGTTTAATGTTCTTATTATACTCATTTAGCGCGCATCTGTATGCGTCCCATGGGTCTCTATTTGACTTGGCCCTGTTAATGAGCCATCTGACCTCCTTCCTTTGATTTGCCAGACCTTCGCTCCACCAGGGCACCTCACGTTTCGCCTGATGGATGAAGCTCTAAGGCTTTGTACAAGTCCCAATTTGTTTTTTTTTTGGGTTAAAAGAATTGGAAAGGAGTTCCGTTTGGCCTGGGAGATCAAATCTGATGTGCTGGTGATCTGAAAGAGTGGCGTCATCGGTCAAAGAACTGCTAATCAGAGTGAGGTCTAGTACCTCTTCCCTGATAGCGTTTATAAAAGTCGGTTTGCACCCTCTATTTGATACATCTAATTGACAACACAAAAGATATTCAAGAAGGCTCTCACCCCTTTTGTTGACGTGACTACTACTCTAGATAGTGTCATGGGCGTTGGCGACACAGCTAATGACTACCTGTTTGTTTGACCTTCGGCAGAAGTCGACGAGTTGCTGAACCTCCATCGGCGGTGCGTCGTCGGTGTCGCCAGGGAAATTTGCAGACGCCACTACAATATACTCCGCTCCCTCTGCCGTAGCCACCTCAATGATTGACGAAACTTAGGTCCTTGGAGATAAAGTTAGTTAGAGGAAAGTGCCTTACGCTTTTATGCAGAAGGATAGCACGCGAGGCGCTCCACCCAATCGGTCATACCTTACATGAGCCGCAAGTTAATCCTCGGACTTGGCCACCAATCAACCATGGTTCTTGGAGGAAAGCCAGGTTGATGTTTTCCTCGGCGAAAATCCTGCACAAGGTGGCCGACGCTCCTCTAGCGTGGTGCAGGTTCGTCTGAATTGATTGTGCTCATTCCTCCTTCGCGGAATGTTGGCAACCGCTTTTGCCTTATCGGGAGTCGTTCCCACGAACACCCTCATTGTAATTTGCGCCTTGCTAGCTGCCAGTCGCTGCTGCTGCGGCCCCGGTTTGCTTGCGCTCGAGGTCCGGCCGCGGCCCACTAACGGACCCTTAACGAGACCAGCGCCTCTGCTAGATGAGGCGACCACGATCTGCCTTGATTGCAAAGCTGCCGCACCGGGAACCTGATCACAGGTCGAACCATTAGCAGGCCCAACAGCCAAGCTAGTGGAGGACCCGAGCCAGGTTCCGGGTTTGTTGTAGGAGCAGCAGCAGCCGGCACTGCGACTGTTGCTGGAGCTTCTCTCGTAGAGGGACCGTCGCTGCTCTTTTCCTTAAGTGCCGTGTTCTTACAGTATCTAACAGTACCAGACTTTTCCGCCGCACTAAATCAGCGACGCGTCGTCCAACATGATGGCTAAGTGCAGCATGGCGCCGCTCGTGGTCCGCTGCACTACCCTCCATTGGCTGGTGCTGAAGTCGTTGTGGGCACCTATGTGCGCCAGAACCGTTTCGTTGGGTAGCTCCAGGCTGTTGGTGAAGTAAGCTCGGAAGAGGTGCGCCCGGGGAACTGGCTTTCCTCCAACAGCTCAAATTCGAGCAAACTGCAGGCCTTGATATGGCTGAAGTTCGCCCTCACCCACTCGGCTGCGTTGTTGTCGTAGCATACGAGCATGTGCCAATCCGTTCTCGGAACAACACCCTCGAACTTTGGCCTCACACCTGGCGTCACACACGTCAGGGTGGACAATAAGATAGCCGCCTTTAGCGTTGCCATTTGCTCTGCTGTCAGAGGTGACGATCTATCAGTCGCGATGAAACCGAGCTTGATACCGGTGCCATCCGACTGTACGATGGCGCTGTCGACTCTGTCGCTTGGCGTCAGCGGGGGGCACCTTTGCAGCTTTCAGAGCAGCTGCTCTGGGTAGCCCTTTGGCGATAGTTGCCTTGAACAGCTTCTTTTCGCGATTTGTCATTTTGATGAAGGCGATCTCAGGGTCTAAATGTAGATGTGCTACCTGAGTGCCTACATCCGTCAGACCGGATCTCTGGTAGATATCGCTGGATGCGTCGTTGAGATTGGTGAGGGTGACTTCAGAGTCCGATTCAGAGACCAATGCCTATATCGGACCCTGCCAAGACAAACTTTTTCTCGACGAGAACGAGGCACACTTCAACTCTTTATCCAAGGAAGTTGGTGGTCTTTCCGGATCCTCCCCTTGGTGACCAACATCACCACTTGGGAGGGTGGAGGCCGGTCCTACAGCTGCTGTGCCAGAAATAGGCTCAACGGTGCAGGTTGAAGCCTAGGGTGCTGCTATTTGAGCCGCATCAGACGCATTATTATTTTTTTTTAATATTTTGGTTCATTTTGAATCCCACGCGTGAACGGGAAGGGGTTATCGCCCGCGGTATAGCCCGTCTACCGCGGGAGGTCGAAAAATAAAACTGGAGGGCGACAGGTATCCAGGGTCCGCATACTAACGGCCGAGCACCCCTTCGGTCATGAAGCCTTCGGCATATGCTGTTCCACCTTGGATTGGGGTAATTTTCTGAAGAGTTATCTTCTCGTTGCCCGACTACCATTAGTCAGCACACTTGGCAGAGACCTGACCATACCAAGGACCTGCTTCCAGCCGCCCTCACGAGGAGAGTATAGTCACACTTCTAACAGTGTGTGCAGATACGGCGCATATTATTCAAGTAATAATTACACGTTAGTCCCTTTGCATACCAATGAGATGACGGCCAGGCATTGACTATACGACCGTTCATTAGTATAAATCCATTTTAATACAATATCGGCGACAATTTCCATAGTCTGCTAGATCCTGTGACTGGTTCACCATATGCTAGTGTCCTTTGCTCGTCGCTATACTTCATACGTTGGACTGCTTTACACAAGACCACCTCCGCTTGTTCAATTTCAGAGGCTTCCAGGAACTTTATATATTTTCCACGGTCGCGCCATCGTAATACTCATGCCAGTACCCTGATCAACCTCTTAAATGAGGAATACTTTTGAAATAGGTTTTCGGTATCTTCCGTAATTGACAACATAATTTCGGACGCAACTCCAAATCCGTATGAGAACTGCTCTCATTCATTGGCCAGCTCTCTTCGCGGTCCAAAAGAAGCCGTGAGCCTGATAACCAAAGCGAAGGTCGACTTGTTAGGGTTTTAGTTCCAAAATCTGCAGGGTTATCCTTTCCTGGTACCGAACGTCAGTCGTCAACTCCAGAACCTTCTAGAATCTCGTTGATACGATGTGCTACATATGGCTTGTAACGTCGATGATCGGACTTGATCCGTGCCAGAAATGTTCTAGAATCAGACACATGCAGATTCGCTTTGGACTTACGTCATGACCTTCAAGTATGACCTTTCGTATCCGCGAAGTCATCACTACCGCTTGCAAGTCAAGTCTCGGTACTGTGGACAGCTTAATTGGCGCTCACTTGGTTTTGCCCATAATAAAGGCTGTCGTCCAAAGTCTTCCAGTCCTTACTCGCCAATATCCAACTGCCGTATAGGCCATCTCACTTGCGTCTGAAAATATGAATAGCTCTATTGTTCCATCGCGGAATTCAATTCCATAACATCTAGGAGTTCGTATTTTGCTAACTTCGTTCAAACGCCTCCATGTCTCCATGTATCAGCATCCTCATCGCTTTCCTTTTTTTTGGCACGTTGTTACCATAAAACAACGTTTTATCTATCTTGCAAAATATATTTGATAGATAGTTGCAATCCAAACTCATCATTCTTTGTATACCATTGCATGCCCAAAACCTTCTGACAATGAGATGTATCGTCTCCACCATTGTCACCTTCAGCAAACACTTCATTGAATTGCTCTGAGTTTGATAACAATTTTCTGAGCAGGAAGCCGCATCTACGATATATTTCGATGATTTGATGCGTAATTCTTATATCATCATCTTCGCATGAGTAGCAGTGTATCAGATCGTCTACATAATGGTTTCTTAATATGGAATCCACAGTTTCAGGATACATTTCTTTATAGTCAGACGCGTTCTTGTTTTTTTGTATTGCGCGGAAGCTGGGGAACACTTCGCACCAAAGGTCATTTCAAATGTCTTTATACCTTCACGGGAATCCGATCTCTAGAGAATGCGCTGAACACAGCGATCTTCTGGTCTTATTTTCATCTGGTGGAACATCACTGTAATGTCAGCATATACTCCTATGCGCCTTTGCCGGGATCTCATCAGCACATGCGCAAGTGATGGACATTCGTCAGGTCCAGTCAGCATAGAGTTTAGCGACGTCTCGTTCACTTCTACTGCTGCATCAGAAACAATCCGTAACTTTCCAGGCTTGTTAGGGTTTGTGACACCAAAGTAAGGCAAATACCAGTCTCTAGGAGAAGACTTCTCAATTTCGTCGTAAGAAAGCAGACTCATATAACCCTTTCTCTCATATTCCATTATCATGCAGCTATACTGCTTTTGGTACTCTGTCTCGCGTTTAAACTTTCTTTCGAGAGCTAGTCGTCTCTTTGTTGCCATATCCTTGCTCTCCGGGAGGGCCACGTCATCGTACTTCCAGAACAACCCGTCTGATAGCGGTCACCAGTACGTGTAGTAGTCTGTTTAAGATGCCTAGCTCCGATAGTTTCACCATCCATTCGGATGCGGACAGTGGTGGCGTCCAGTGAAGATCTAATGTCTCTGTGCATAAGCATTCTGTCTATCCAGGTAATAGAGAAGGGATCAATCCCCCTAGATGCTAACGCCCTGGTTATTGACTGATAGCCAGTGTTGTCGAAGTCCCCTTTGACGTCTAGGAATGAGTACAAAGAATTTCCTTCGCTTCGAATGCCTTTTCAATCATACTGACTATCTGATGTAGAGCGACCTCTGTCGATATGTTTTTGATGTAGGCGAATAGTGTATGGTGCAGGGGATTGGTAGCTTGCAATCTGCACCGGATATGCAAGTCCAACAGGTCTTAAGCAGAAAGGATGTGAGACTAGTTGGTCTATATGACTTAGGTTGATCCAAGGGACGCTTCCCTTGCTTGGGAATAAAAACCACGTTTACCTCCCAACAAGATAGCGGAATGTACCCCCAAGTGAAGCTCGCCCTAAGTATTCCAATTAGTGGACTAAGTATATCCTCTAGGCTGTGTTGAAGCAGGGCCGGGAAAATCTGGTCCCCCTCGGAGATTTGAAGGGAGGTGCGCCAGGTATCTCGTTTGGCTCGTCTAATGTTCTTATTATACTAAGTGAGCGCGCATCTGATAGTGTCCCATGAGTCTCTATTTCACTTGGCCCTGTTAAAGAGCCGTCTGACCTCCTTCCTTTGATTTGCCAGGCCTTCGCTCCGCCAGGGAACCTCACGTTTCGCCTGATTTAGCACATTTTGATGTTGTCCTGCCACTAATTCTATCTCCCTCGTGGAGTTAAAGCTGGCAGCAAGTTGATCAACTTTCGAAGCAACTAAGGCTTTGTGCAATTCCTAATTTGTTTTCTTTGGGTTAAAAGAATTGGAAAGGAGTTCCGCTTGGCCTGGGAGATCAAATCTGATGAGCTGGTGATCTGAAAAAGTGGCCTCATCGGTAACCCGCCAATTTTTAATGAAATCGAACAAAGAACTGCTAACCAGAGTGAGGTCTAGTACCTCTTCCCTGATAGCGTTTATAAAAGTGGGTTTGAACCCTCTATTTGATACATCTAATTGACTACACAAAAGATATACCAGAGACACTCACCCCTTTTGTTAACGTGACTACTACCCTAAATAGTGTGATGGGCGTTGGCGTCACAGCTAATGACTAGCTGTTTGTTCGACCTTCGGCAGACGCCACTACAATATCCTTCGCTCCTTCTCCCGTAGCCACCTCAATGGTTGACGAAACTAGGTCCCTGGTGATATAGTTAGTTAGAGGAAAGTGCCTTGCGCTTTTATCCAGAAGGATAGCTACGCGAGGCGCTCCACCCAATCGGTCATATAACAACTTACATGAGCCGCAACTTAATCCTCGGACTTGGCCACCAATCAACCATGGTTCTTAGAGGAGAGCCAGGTTAATGTTTTCCTCGGCGAAAATCCTGCACAAGGTGGCCGACGCTCCACTAGCGTGGTGCAGGTTTGCCTGAAGCACCTTGATTGTGCTCATTCCTCCTTCGCGAAATGTTGGCCAAGGCAACCGCTTTTGCCTTGTCGGGAGTCGTTCCCACGAACTCCGTTTAGTAGCTTGGGCGCTCTGTACCTCATTATAATTTGCGCCTTGCTAGCTGCCAATCGCTGCTGCTACGGCACCGGTTTGCTTGCGCTCGACGTTCAGCCGCTCTGCCGCTCTGCTAGATGAGGCGACCACGACCTGCCTTGATTGCAATGCAGCCGGACCGGGAACCTGATCGCAGGTCGAACCATTAGCAGGCCCAGCAACGACGCTAGTGGAGGCACCCGAGCCATTTTCCGGGTTTGTTGTTGGGGCAGCAGCAGCCGGCACTGCGACTGTTGCTGGAGCGTCTCTCGTAGAGGGACCGTCGCTGCTCTTTTCCATTCGTGCCGTGTTAAGGATAAGTCTGGTCCTGCCAAAACAGTACCAGTTTCCGCCGCACTTAATCAGCGACTGCAGCGTCGCATCGTCCACCATGATGGCTAAGTACAGCATGGCGCCACTCGTGGTCTGCTGCACTAGCCTCCATTGGCTGGTGCTGAAGTCGTTCTGGGCAACTATGTGCACCAGAACAGTTTCGTTGGACAAACTTTTCATTGACGAGAAAGTGGCACAATCCAACTCTTTATCCAAGGAAGTTGGTGGTCTTTCCGGATCCTCCCCTTGGTGCCCAACATCACCGTTTGGGAGGGTGGAGGCCGGTCCTACAGCTGCTGTGCCAGAAATAGGCTCAACGGTGCAGGTTGAAGCCTAGGGTGCTGCTATTTGAGTCGCATCAGACTCATTATTTTTTTTTTTTAATATTTTGGTTCATTTTGAATCCCACGCGTGAACGGGAAGGGGTTATCGCCCGCGGTATAGCCCGTCTAACGCGGGAGGTCGAAAAATAAAACTGGAGGGCGACAGGTATCCAGGGTCCGCATACTAACGGCCGAGCACCCCTTCGGTCATGAAGCCTTCGGCATATGCACCTTGGATTGGGGTAATTTTCTGAAGAGTTGTCTTCTCGTTGCCCGACTACCATTAGTCAGCACAGTTGGCAGAGACCTGACCATACCAAGGACCTGCTTCCAGCCGCCCTCACGAGGAGAGTATAGTCGCACTTCTAACAGTGTGTGCAGATACGGCGCATATTATTCAAGTAATAATTACACGTTAGTCCCTTTGCATACCAATGAGATGACGGCCAGGCATTGACTATACGACCGTTCATTAGTATAAATCCATTTTAATACAATATCGGCGACAATTTCCATAGTCTGCTAGATCCTGTGACTGGTTCACCATATGCTAGTGTCCTTTGCTCGTCGCTATACTTCATACGTTGGACTGCTTTACACAAGACCACCTCCGCTTGTTCAATTTCAGAGGCTTCCAGGAACTTTATATATTTTCCACGGTCGCGCCATCGTAATACTCATGCCAGTACCCTGATCAACCTCTTAAATGAGGAATACTTTTGAAATAGGTTTTCGGTTTCTTCCGTAATTGACAACATAATTTCGGACGCAACTCCAAATCCGTATGAGAACTGCTCTCATTCATTGGCCAGCTCTCTTCGCGGTCCAAAAGAAGCCGTGAGCCTGATAACCAAAGCGAAGGTCGACTTGTTAGGGTTTTAGTTCCAAAATCCGCAGGGTTATCCTTTCCTGGTACCCAACGTCAGTCGTCAACTCCAGAACCTTCTAGAATCTCGTTGATACGATGTGCTACATATGGCTTGTAACGTCGATGATCGGACTTGATCCATGCCAGAAATGTTCTAGAATCAGACACATGCAGATTCGCTTTGGACTTACGTCATGACCTTCAAGTATGACCTTTCGTATCCGCGTAGTCATCACTACCGCTTGCAAGTCAAGTCTCGGTACTGTGGACAGCTTAATTGGCGCTCACTTGGTTTTGCCCATAATAAAGGCTGTCGTCCAAAGTCTTCCAGTCCTTACTCGCCAATATCCAACTGCCGTATAGGCCATCTCACTTGCGTCTGAAAATATGAATAGCTCTATTGTTCCATCGCGGAATTCAATTCCATAACATCTAGGAGTTCGTATTTTGCTAACTTCGTTCAAACGCCTCCATGTCTCCATGTATCAGCATCCTCATCGCTTTCCTTTTTTTTGGCACGTTGTTACCATAAAACAACGTCTTATCTATCTAGCAAAATATAGTTGATAGATAGTTGCAATCCAAACTCATCATTCTTTGTATACCATTGCATGCCCAAAACCTTCTGACAATGAGATGTATCGTCTCCACCATTGTCACCTTCAGCAAACACTTCATTGAATTGCTCTGAGTTTGATAACAATTTTCTGAGCAGGAAGCCGCATCTACGATATATTTCGATGATTTGATGCGTAATTCTTATATCATCATCTTCGCATGAGTAGCAGTGTATCAGATCGTCTACATAATGGTTTCTTAATATGGCATCCACAGTTTCAGGATACATTTCTTTATAGTCAGACGCGTTCTTGTTTTTTTGTATTGCGCGGAAGCTGGGGAACACTTCGCACCAAAGGTCATTACCTGCATTTCAAATGTCTTTATACCTTCACGGGAATCCGATCTCTAGAGAATGCGCTGAGCACAGCGATCTTCTGGTCTTATTTTAGAGAGCATAGAGCATAGAGTTTAGCGACGTCTCGTTCACTTATACTGCTGCATCAGAAACAATCCGTAACTTTCCAGGCTTGTTAGGGTTTGTGACACCAAAGTAAGGCAAATACCAGTCTCTAGGAGAAGACTTCTCAATTTCGTCGTAAGAAAGCAGACTCATATAACCCTTTCTCTCATATTCCATTATCATGCAGCTATACTGCTTTTGGTACTCTGTCTCGCGTTTAAACTTTCTTTCGAGAGCTAGTCGCCTCTTTGTTGCCATATCCTTGCTGTCCGGGAGGGCCACGTCATCGTACTTCCAGAACAACCCGACTGATAGCGGTCACCAGTACGTGTAGTAGTCTGTTTAAGAATCTGTCTTGACCTTTCAATTTCACGTCGTTCGACATGATTCTTTGCCTCATGCACGCCCATTTCCGCGTTAGTGATGTAGTCAAGAACCAACTGATCGATGGAATCGTCACTAACGTCGTTAGCTAAATGCACTCCATTTGAGACATCCCTCATTCCAGCTTCGCTGTCACATTTGCCATAGACGAGCCATCCCAGCCAAGTGTCCGCTACAACTGGACTATTTCAGCATAAGTGAAGTTATCAAATCCGATTAGGAGTTCTGGTGTCGCATCTATATAATTTTCTACTGAAATGGATTTAAGATAGCGATAATTGAGTTTCAAAGTAGACATGTTTACTGACTGTCTCGGCAACTGCAGGTTCTTTATTGTCCTAAGATTCAAATTTTTAACCTTATTATCACTGTGGTCTATACTAACAGTGAGTCGGATTGTTGAATCAATTACCTTTTTATTCCCAAACCATTGCAGAGTTATGCTTCAGCTAAACGCTCACTCATTAGTGACACAGCTGACTCCTCACTTATAAATGCATGGCATTCGACAACTTCCGTCCGTTCGCATGCAGCTTTAGTGGCAAGACCTTAAACAGCACCTTAGAGTTCTTTGCCCGAGACATCGTTTCATTAAATATGCCGTTTTCTTTGGTTGTTCTGCCTCCGTTTTATGCAACAGCTTGTGCATCTGTTTCTGGCAGCCCTCCATGTCGCATTTATGGCGGATCTTACAGTCCCGACTGGTGTGGCCGTACCTTAAACAGTAAAAACAGAGTTTATTAGTTCTTACAACCTTTCACCTTGCTTCGCACTCTAGCTGGATAAAGGTCTCGCATTTTTCGACATTGTGCTGTTCGTTACAAACACAGCACTGCTTCCCTTTATTATTTCCGAAATCGTTAGCATGAATGAATCAATTCCTTTCTTTTCTTCCTTTTGCCTCTGTGTCAGTATCAGTCTACAATCAGTGACCAATCCTGCATCTTGTACATCTGCAGCCATTTGCTGCAGTCATACACTGAAATTCTTAACCGTGTAATTTCCGATAAGTGTTCTTGAGTGTCGCGCCCACTCAAGCCTTTGTTGTGCCGGCAGGTTCAGCAAGAGCTCTTCCATTAGAGTCGGATTCGCCATGTGTTGGCGGGCATTATTTGACTTTTTACTAACCTGTCGGGCCTACCGCAATTCTCCTCCAAGGATTGTATTATGTTTGCTACGTTCCGGCTATTAATGAGCAAACATTCAACTGCGTCCCTTGCCTTGCCCTTGACCGCCTTCTGCAGGCGCATTAAATTTTGCCTATCACTGTGTGCATACTCCTCGGTAGTCATGTTAAACGATTCTTTAAACATTGGCCACAGCTCTGGCATGCCGTCAAATTCTGGAAAACCATACAGTGAGCATCTCGGTTCTCCGTTTGCCTTCGTGGTTTTCGCTGTTGTCAGCCGGCTATTTCATCACAATTCGCAATTCATCCGCTGATCATCCGTTATTCATCCGCTTACCAAATTCCCATCAGGGAAAAAGCGAATCGAAATCGAAATAAAACTTGTTGCGCCGAATCCTTTTCCGAAGTTAATACCCCTTCCTGTATAGAAAAGTAGTAACGCCAAACCCAGTAGTTTTGAAGTACTACGATATAAGTATATTTTATTTCCTTGGAAATTACGGAATTAACATTATGTTTGAAACTAATATACGTACGTACGTATACGTACGCTTCGTTTGCCTATTCAATCTCGACTGCATATCTATACGCATGCTTCGTCCATTTTTATTTTGAGTGTGACCATACTGATGATAACTAAAATCCTAACTCTCTTAAAGTAATCGTTTTTAAGGCAAATTATCGATATTTGAATTATAAAGTAATTGTTATTAAATATAACTTGCGGATTAGCCGGAACAATATCTTTCAAACATTGGTTGCAGTTGATCTGCGAAAGCTTTTTGAGAGTGTGCATGCCAAATACCATTTTCCCCATTTTGTTGCTCCAGAGTATTTCAAATCGCCTATGTCCCAGCATTAAATTGCATTTGAACCAATAAATATGTTAAGTTAAAAAAAAAAAAAAAAAAAATGAAAATAAACAGCAAAAAGACTCCGTTGACACAGCGAGTTTGGAACTCGCGTCTGATAGTGCGCCAGGCAACACCTCTCCCACTGAGCTACAGAAGCATTTTGATTCCCCCTGTCAAAATCTGAGGTTAGAAACACACATGCACAAGTAATCGCTTGTGAATTCGATAAAGAGCTCGCGCATATGAATGTGCAAATTAAATATTTATTAATTATTTATTAATCACTAGGTCGCTCGGACCAGTGATTGAAGATAACCATCAGTTACATTGGGCCGATGCGCCGCAATCAAAAACCGAAATAAAACTAAAGCTAAGGGATACAAATAGAAAAGACTTAAGCTATTGGATTCAACTCACAACGGCCGCTAAAATGCTTAGCTTGCGCCTCGTGCGCTGCCGTTGTGCAAGACATCCGGCCCAGAGCAATGTCAGCTTTTGTGGCTGGTGTGATATCAATTTACATTTGCACTTGCGTTGACTTCTGTTAACTGCTCCCCCCTTAT
>JAWNLD010000171.1:0-23008 GCA_035041545.1 Drosophila colorata
TATCAGAGTGGATGACTTCTGGTACGCCAAACTTATAAAAGATGTCGTTGACTAGGAAGCTTACTACATTTGAGGCCGTAGCATCTCGCATCGCTTTCAAAAGCGTGAACTTCGAGAAATGGTCAACAACGATGAAGATCTAGGTGCTTCCCTAAAAAGTCGATCGGTCACCACCTCTTTCCAAGGCCCACCTGCATACAAAAGTTCGGCGCCTTGCTTTCCTTGGACGTTACACATTGCCGTACCCAATCTCTCACTCGACTAGTCATGCCGGGACAGTAAAACTGACAGCGCAAGGTCTCCTCTGTCTTGGCGACACCACCATACCCAGCCATCTCATCAACATGAACCTTCTCTTTCAGTCCGGTTATCAAAGAGTTTGGTACCCACAAAATTCAAACCGTACCCTCAAATTTATTCTCAAGGCGAACGAACCCCATTCGCTTGATAAGTAACTCTCCTCTCAACTTTCACATCATGAAACTTATTTTTATTCTGTAACACTTGTTCAAGTAACTCTTGATACTCGGCTGACTCAAACTCGGTAGTCAAAAAACCCAAAAAACTTTCCGGGTCGATCCCTCTCGATTCGACACTGCGCGAATAAGTACCGGCTACCACGTTTCTACCTCATAGCCTTGTAGCTGCAATGACCAACGAGCTAGCCTACCGCGTAGGTCTTTCATGGACAATAGCCACTTCAAGCTGGCGTGGTCTGTGATGCACGTAAATGGCCTTCCATCAATACTGTCGAAATTTCCTGATCGCTAAGATAGACGCTAATCACTCCTTTTCAGTGTTGGAATAATTTCGGTGTTGTGATATGCCAAGAAAATCAAGTATACAAATCGAGTTTTATCGATAACTATAAAACGGAGCAAGATACCGAAAAAAAAAGATAAACTTGTACTGCGTATGGATTAGGAGAATCTATACCTAAAAGTTTAGGTCGCTAGCTTTTGTAGTTTCCGATGGACGGACGTACGGACGGACAGACGGACAAATCGACCCATTTTCAATGGGTTCAGGGTATAAAAAGGAAATTCTCTTTTTAATGCATATTCAATTTATCTCAGTTCCCAGTGGGGGTTTTTTAATTTTCGCAACGCCTTGCGGAAATCGATGGGGAGACAGCTGAGATATTACCATTTCAGCAAACATGCGCATTTTCAAGTTTACTCACTAAAGTTCGCACCTGCGCTGCATTAACACTATGTAACAGCCAATTGTATTGTTTACCAAACCTCTTTTTTCTTACTCATATGGGGCTACATATGACGAACAACTTTAAAAAATGTTCTAAAGTGCGACTTTTTTTTAAACACTTTTAAAATTTAGTATTTCTTAGTGCTTTTTCCAGAGGTTACATTTTTATATTCTTGATTATTTGTTACGTGGCGGTTTGTTTCCCGAGGAGCAGTGCCGGCCAGCCTCATAGACACGTGCCCGCCGTCACAAACAATCACACAAAACCACAAAGTCTACACATCACTTAACAGCTGACACAACACAAACAAAACTGAACGGCAACATCAAAAACAAGACCAAAATTACCACGATCATTAGCATTGGAACGGTGGCTTAGGTGTTTTGCCACAACGCTCCCGCCCAACCTGTGTAGCTAAACATTTTTTTCAGCTACACCCTATGCCACTAGATTTTAAGCGGCACCTATTCTAATGACAGCTATGCTTCTCTCTCCCACATTTACGAGCCTTTAGGCGCATTTCAACTTATAGCTCAATCATTTAGTTGGCGAATTTGTTAAAAGCTAACATGCTCTATATATTGCTTACTTTGCTCTACTAATGCCTATATTTAACTAATTTCTGTGTATATTTATATTTATACTATAATAATATATATGCATATAAACCCAAAAGTGACCAGGTCTATGGCCCTTTTATTGCGCTGATAAAAAAATGTGAAGTCTGCTCGCGGTCGCTTACGCAGCAGAGTCCCGCTTCCAAATTGTCGCCTTAGTTGCTAAGCCCAAGAAGATTCCAGCTGCGCCAATGCCATTGCATAGCAAAAAAAACGGGGCTTTTTATTTTCCATGTGTGCGTGTAGATCTCAGCACGTTCCAAATGTCGCTCTGCGCTCTTCCCCAGGTTCGCTGACGGCACTCCTTCCCCGGTTTGCTCATTTCATTCTTTCCTTGGTACGCTTACTGCACTGTTCCCCGGTCGGGTCTCTGTTGAAACATTCCAGCTGAGCATTTCGACTGCCACTATCCATAGGCGGAAATACCAAAGAAACATCGCCCAAGGATTCCATTGGCGGTGAAGCTACCAAAGGAAACGGAGGGAGCAAAAGGGATTTCTTCCTGATTCTCTGTGCTTCGGCCGCTCCGGTCGACCTGTTCCTTCGATATTTTTGAAAGCGTCCCAACGTGAGGCACATCACAACTTTACCCCACCCACATAGAGATTTCCCTTGTACGTCCTCTATCAAGTAAGAATTGCTCCCTACTCGCCGCACTACTCTCTACTTTTTTCCCATTTCGCTCAGCACAAAGTTGCGACGATACACCTCTTGGCCTGGCTCCACCTGGAAAACTCGGGCTCGGGCATCTTAACACTGTTGGCTGCGTTATTACGTAGAATGCAAATGATCCTAGACTCGCTTTCAAATGATCTGTATCTTGATCACTATGAGACCCAATCTTACGAACCAGTTTGTAATTTGCCCCGATTAGGAACAGATGATATGAAAACTGCAAAGAATTGAGTCGTGTGAACTGCATTGCGAATGGATACCTCTATTTTCGGGAGGTATCCATACGCACTCCACCACTCACAGTGATCTTGGGCAAGATACGCCCTGATTGCAGATAACACGATGCGATTAGCTCGCTCTGTGACATTGCTCTTTAGCGCGAAAACTGCTGTGCGCATATGCGAGACTCCGAAGACTTCAGTAAAGATCTAAATGGTGCTGAATACGAACTGACACCCGTTATCAGAGTGGATGACTTCTGGTACGCCAAACTTATAAAAGATGTCGTTGACCAGGAAGCTTACTACATTTGAGGCCGTAGCATCTCGCATCGCTTTCAAAAGCGTGAACTTCGAGAAATGGTCAACAACGATGAAGATCTAGGTGCTTCCCTAAAAAGTCGATCGGTCACCACCTCTTTCCAAGGCCCACCTGCATACAAAAGTTCGGCGCCTTGCTTTCCTTGGACGTTACACATTGCCGTACCCAATCTCTCACTCGACTAGTCATGCCGGGACAGTAAAACTGACAGCGCAAGGTCTCCTCTGTCTTGGCGACACCACCATACCCAGCCGTCTCATCAACATGAACCTTCTCTTTCAGTCCGGTTATCAAAGAGTTTGGTACCCACAAAATTCAAACCGTACCCTCAAATTTATTCTCAAGGCGAACGAACCCCATTCGCTTGATAAGTAACTCTCCTCTCAACTTTCACATCATGCAACTTATTTTTATTCTGTAACACTTGTTCAAGTAACTCTTGATACTCGGCTGACTCAAACTCGGTAGTCAAAAAACCCAAAAAACTTTCCGGGTCGATCCCTCTCGATTCGACACTGCGCGAATAAGTACCGGCTACCACGTTTCTACCTCATAGCCTTGTAGCTGCAATGACCAACGAGCTAGCCTACCGCGTAGGTCTTTCATGGACAATAGCCACTTCAAGCTGGCGTGGTCTGTGATGCACGTAAATGGCATTCCATCAATACTGTCGAAATTTCCTGATCGCTAAGATAGACGCTAATCACTCCTTTTCAGTGTTGGAATAATTTCGGTGTTGTTTATTCAATTTCGCTTCGTTTCTGTTGATCGGCATTCTTTTGGAACAACATGGCTCATTCACCAAATTGGTATGCATCACACTGTACGAAAAACCGCTTAGCAAAATCAGCATGTACCAGCACCGGTACTTTAGTTAGCGGTGCGGCTCTAGTCGCGGAATCTCGCATAAATCGCCGGTACCAGCCTGCTGTACCCAAGAAAGAGCGAATTAGCTTTATGGCTCTGACTATGTCCGGGTTCCATGCGTAGCGTACCGCCTCCGATGATAAGCCCGAGATATTTCAATGCTTTGAAGCCGAATTTGGATTTATGCAATCCGATGGAAAGATTTGCTTCCCTTAAGTTGTCGTACACGTCATAAATATTTTAGTAACTAACAGGTCATCCAGATAAATAAAGATATTGAACCTCATTTCAGTTGGTATTATCTTATCCATAAGTCGAAGTAATTTTTGTGTCCCATTGCATAGCCCGAATGACATTACTCGGAACTGGTATAACGGCCTGCCTGGGACTGTGAAGGCTGTGTAATGTTTACTCTTATCATCAAGTGCGACTTGCCAGTAAGCGAACTTCAAGTCTACGCTGGAAAGGATGCTTTCTATACAGGGCAATGGATAGGCACCTGTCATTGTAAAATAATTAAGTTTGCGAGCATCGAGGCAGAAACGGTTTTTGCCCGGCCGGTAGAGCGAACACTACGGTAGTGCGGTTCGTCATCCACTACTTTCTGCATAGCTGGCGATAGCAGGTAAGGTCGGTCTTTGAAAGGCTGGGCTCTTTCGACCAAGTCGATGGTATGTTTTCCTTTGTCGGTGGTTCCCTTTATCCTCGTCTCTATATTGTATCATTGACACAGCCAGTAGATCGTCAGCTTGGCTTTCGGGTGAGAGAAGCTTCTCGGGACCTAAAACATCTGGGGCTAAGTTCAACGCTCACCAGAAATCAATCCCAAAATAGGCTCGCTGTTCTAGATTATATCTCTAGTTTACTCTCCATACATGACTTGGAGATCGACCCGGCCGATAATGGATCGATCATCTCCTCCAGCAGTTCAGACTATCGAAACGTATGGCTACATTTTCACTCCCAGTTCTTCGACCAATTCTTGACTTCCCTTTCCTAGCAGGCTAATGCTCGCTTCCGTATCTAAGAGGCATTTTACGATCTGATCCCCTACTGCAAATACGCGCTAGTCAGTTTTTTCGCCTCTTCTGATTGCTTCCACGACTTGCTTCTTGACAAAGAGCTCCACCTTTCGCATTCCCACCAATTATTTAGCGCTAAATATTATATTCCTTAATTCTAAATATTTCCTTAATCTCTCGTCATAAGATAAATTCTTAATTCACTTCTTAT
Organism: Drosophila colorata; assembly: GCA_035041545.1. Classification (NCBI taxonomy): domain Eukaryota; kingdom Metazoa; phylum Arthropoda; class Insecta; order Diptera; family Drosophilidae; genus Drosophila; species Drosophila colorata. The sequence continues at coordinate 5,140 of JAWNLD010000171.1, forward strand.
TCCTACAAACTTCTTCCTCCTTCTCCTTTGCGAGCTGCGTTGCCGAACGAGAATCGCCTGTCCTCTTCGCGCTCACACGCCCGATTCCCGAGCATTAAGGGCACTTTAGAGATATAGTGCCTGGACAACCGCATTTATAAAAGAAAAGTCTAGCCAATACCAGCAGTATTTCGTTCCATTGGCATCGGTATTGATGTTGGATGAACTCTATGCGGAAAGCAAACACTTCGAGATCGAGATTTGCATAGCTCTGGTCCGGAGATTCTTCTTCCAAGCTTCTATGATCTCCCCCATGCCTTCGACGCGAAAAAGAGTTACGCCAATCTCGAGTGGCTTGTTGGTCATCTATATCGGGATTGCTTACTCAATGCTCCGTGCTACGATGTGTTGGATTATGAGGGAGAGGTGGCTTTTTAAACGGAGTGCTAAGCATATTGGGTATGGCCCCGAGACTCGGCTGAATTATGGGCGCAGGATATGAGGTGTTTGTCGGCGCCACTTTGGGTGGAACTTCGCTTTAACTGCTTATGGGCAGACTTTCGAATATTTCGGCTCGTGTTCTATCTCTAACTACAGGACGGAGTATATACCTGTATACCTGTCTATACGTGGCATGAGCTTGAGCCAGCGCCGCATTCACTGCCGCTGTTGGCTTTGTCCCTAGCTTGAACCGGTGTGCGTGGGAGACCTATAGCGATAAACGGGTGTGACGGAGGCACGTAGTCTGCACCATCACTCATCCACAAACTATCGTCTTTGAGCAGCCCTCAGCAACGGGTTTGGTGGCCATGTTCATCTCAACCACGTCCAGTCGCTATATAAATTCTAAATATTAAATATCTTAGATCAATATAAAAAAAAAAAACTTAATTACAAAACTAATGTTTCCACAAAACCAAAAACACACAAATTACACCTCAACAATAACTACCGGTAAATATCTTCAACAAAAAGGCATACAAATAAAAGAGGAGAGGAAATCATAGTCTCGGTGAAGTTCCATCTAGTCTACGCTGTTCTATTTCCAATAATAAACAGTGGCAAATCGCCTGCTACCAATAAGCGGTGACGACACACTGACATCCTTAGCGACATGAAAGCTTCTTGATAATTTATAAAAAAATTGCTGGGAGCAATTTTTGTTGCCCCACCACAGACGCCTCAGCCTCCCAGACCTACTCTATCCCTACTCCGATGCAACACAAACGTTGGAATACCCTCCAGATCACTCAAAGGCTGCAGGATTGGCTCCTTACAAGTCGCGGATTCAGTATGATCCAAAAGGCAGACGACTGCTCGTGTTTTTATTTGATTCTTAGAAAAATTGCCAAGATGTTGCCCATAGGCGACACCATGCAACATTTTCAATTACGTGTCCGTTTGTCTCCCGAGTGGCAGTGCCGGCCAGCCAGTGCTGTCGTATAGAAAACCATAAAGACTGCAAATCACTAAACAACTGACCCAACATTAACAAAACTAAACGGCAACAACATAAACATTACCAAAATTACTACGAACATTAACAGTGGAACGGTGGCTTAGGTGTTTTGCCACAGCAATCCCGCTCAATCTGTGTAGCCAAACATTGTTTTGTACGCGCACATTTTTTAATTCAGCAAACTTCAGCACAATCATTTAATTGGCGAATTTGCTTAAAAACTAACACGCTCTATATATTGCTTAATTTGCTTTAATAACGCATATAATTATAACAATAAAATATATATAATATAATAATATAGTAACTAATAAAGTGCAGCCGAAAAACCCAAAAAGTGACTAGGTCGGTGGCCCTTTTTATGCAATAAAAATGCTGCGCGTTTCACATGTAATTCTGCGCTCTCCTTCCGATTCACTCACGGCCCACCTTCCCCGTTTCGCTTATTTCCCTCTTTCATCGGCTCGCTCACTGCACTGTTCCCCGTTTCTCATTGTTGAAACAGCCCAGCTGACAATTTCGACTGCCACTATCGACTATGATCTGCTGATGATAGAACCGGGAAGTTCTTGAAATAGTTAATTTATATGCATTTCTTATTGTTGGTTCAATAAACCAACAACTGACCTCAAGCGTGCCAAGCTTACCAATATCCACTAGAAGGGTTACTAATAAACCACTTGCACTAAATATAGATGGACAACATGCCATTCACTGATGTCAACAAAAACCAAGTTTTTAACAAAAAAAAAAAAAAAAAATAAATAAACCCATATTGGCGGTGGTTAGGGTAAAAGGGCGAAGCTCTTTCTATAAGCAGTTGTATGCCAAAAACAGACTATATAGCTCACAAATGGAGCGACTTTTGTTTTGCGCGCCTTTCTGCTATTTTTCGTTGTTTGACTTGTACATTTCCCAACAAGTTCAAACTTCGAAAGAGTGGGAGGGCGTTCGCTAACCAAAGGTCGATAAAAAAGTCTGCTTATGATCGAATTGGGAGGTTCCTAAAAAAGCTATACCGACAACCTGCTCGCTTTTTGATGCTTTATACATTGTTGTTGTTGTTGGATAATAATACAACAACTGGCCTCGAGCCTGACAAGCTTACCAGTATGCACTTGAAAAGTCACTAAAGAAAATAAAAATAAAAAATACTTACAAACATTATTGCGAGTGAAGAGTGGCGGCTCGAATATGTACACAGGCAAGCAGCGGGCCAGCCGGCTGTAGCTGCCAGCAGTAAGCCCACTGCCGCACCGAGGAGAAGGCTTCCTCCCGCACCTGAACATCCTGGCGGTCCTGGTAATCCGCTCAGATAAGTTCTAAGCGGAGCAGGCCGCAAATGGTATGTGGGGAGGGGCATGCGTCCGAAAGAGGCCACGAGAAGGGCGTTGGAGCACAGGGTCAAAACTGTGTACCCCGTGGCAAGAGTCGAGGGCCAAGCAGCAAGTGGTCGCAAGCGGCCGCTGCGCCAGACCTCGCCATAGATGGAGCTAAAGACGGTGCCTGAGAGTCCAAAAATCCGAGGTGAAAACCGCACTGCGGCAAATGGGTAAGGACCGTCTCAAAACGCCAAAAGGGCCAATGCTACCAAGACCATCAAGGTAGCCATAATAGCAGAGAACAACCCGAAGAGACAATTGTCTAAAGAGGAGCTCACCGCGACTAACGGCGCGTAGATTAGCACAATGCGGAAAGACTGGACCACCAGCCTGAACTTCAACAGCATTCGCTTTACGCCAGGCCTAATCATCGTGGGGTGCAGGGACAAGAATGCCAAAGTATGGCTGGAACAGATCGTCCCAAAAATCGCCATCAAGGATGGAGTGCTCAAGGTGTGTCGTCACCGACACCGACGAAAGGAAGCGAGCTCAGTGGGTCATTTGAAAGACCAGAACAGCGATCTGCTTCCAGGGACGTGGACGGTGACGAGGTGCAGCGAGACGAAGGAAGGCAAGCACGTTACCCTTCGAGTTAAGCAGCCAACTCTGCAGGGATGCGACGAAAACGCACACAACACCGATTGGGGCAGCACAGACGACAACAGCTGGGGTGAGTACCTGCCTAAATATATGAAACATGAAATATATGAAATGAACCTTACCATCTTAAACCTGGGGTCAGAACTCACTTTCATAACTAAGAACAGGGCCGAACTACTAGACATAACCTTCGGCAATAGGAGATTCTCCAGATTGCTACAAAACTGGAGAGTCTCTTCTGAACCCTCAATGACGGACCATAGGATCATAGTATTCGACATTAAGGAAGGCACAGCATTCCTCAACAGAATCAGGAATCCTAAAAGAGCAGACTGGCAACTCTATCAGTCAACTTTATGATTAAGTCTGAGTAGGCTAGACGAACTGAAGAAAGTAAGATCTGCCGTAGGAATTGAACTTCTAGCGGAAGTCTTAACGAGACCATAACACACGCCTACCACGTATGTTGTCAGGAGAGGGAGTTAACCTCCAAAACAGAAAACCCGTGGTGGAGCAAGAAACTAGATAGACTTAGAGTAGAAGTTAGTCGACTGTTTAATGCAGTGTTAAATGGGATCAATACACTGCAAAACTTACAGAGTACAACAAAGAGATACGGAATAGTAGACGATCCCACTTTTGTAATTTTATAGTAGCATTGAGCAGGCATCCCCTGCAAACAGGATTTTTAAAGCTATTTCTAGAGACAGGGGCATCTCAGAACTCTGTCTTAAGAAAATAGATGGGTCCTTTACGGAAAATGAGGAGGAGAAGGTGACACTTCTACTACAAACACATTTTCCCATGTGCAGAACCATAGGGGTGTCAGGAACTGATATCATTGAGTTTGGAGGCTAGGTCACGGCCAGGAAACCAAACTGGAAACTAGCGACAAAGATTATCTCCGAACACAAAATAAGGTGGGCAGTTGCTAATTTCTCGCCATACAAATCTCCAGGAGTAGATGGCATCCTGCCTATAAATCTACAAAAGAGCCTAGATTTGCTACTGCCATACCTAAATATAATTTTTATGGACGGCATAGCTCTAGGGTACATACCTAAAGCGTGGAGGGTAGCCAGGGCTATCTTTATCCCTAAGGTAGGGAAGAAGGACCCCTTCCAACCAAAATCCTTTCGGCCAATAAGCCTAACCTCCCGCCTGCACAAAACCTTCGAAAAGATAGTGGACAACTACATAAAGTACAGCTACTTAAGTAACCATCCACTGCATGTTAAACAACACGCATATCGAGCCGGCTGATCAACAGAGACTGCGGTAAGAGAAATCACAATCTCTCAAGAAATCAGTGGAAGGCAAAGAAGTCGCCCTCTGTGCCTTCATGGATATTGAGGGCAACCATTGTGTTCAGCGCATGATGTAGAAGTCAGGGCCCTCCAAAAAAGGAATGTCGACTCAGATCTAACAAGATGGCTGGGACAACTTTTAGAGACCAGGATAGCGGAGGTGACAGTTACCACCACAACAGTCCGCGTGTACATGCATTTCATCTGTCCGTCAACAGCACTGGACATTCTACTTGGGCTACCGCCCCTACATTTCCACATCAATCAGGTTGCGAAAACATCGCTTATTAGAATCTCAAAAGGGGGTCTACCTAAGACAAACGCCAGCGGAATGGGACTGCTGGCGCAATACCCACAAGGTGAATCAGAGCTCAAATATAGTTTCGACAAGCTCTTCAGAGTAGAGCTTAGTAGCAAGAAAGAGTGGACCACACTGTCTACAACCTATCATGTGAAAACACATGCAACAAGGTGGTATACAGACGGGTCACTCACAGAGGATGATGGCGGAGCTGGGGTCTGTGGTAACAGAGTCCGATACCACGAATCGCTTAGGAAATTCGCAAGCATTTTCCAGGCAGAGATACACGCCATAGAGAGGTATGCCTCATTCAACCTTGAAAGATGGTACAACCATAAAGACAGCAAATTTCTCGGACAGCCATGCAGCAATAAAAGAGCTAGCTGCTTATAAGGTGGTATCTGAGGTTGTCTAGCAATGCCTAGGGTCCCTGAACAAGCTAGGCGAGACCAACAGAGTAGGGTGACCATCTACTGTGTTCCAGGCCACGCTGGGATTCCAGGGAGGCAGCAGATGAACTAGCCAGAAAGGGGGCCCCCTTATGGGGGCCAAAACCTTTTTGTGGAATAGGACCAAACATACTGAAGCAAAGTATTCGTTCGGAGGCACGACGTAATTGCGAAAAATACTGGCAAATGTCACAGGGAGCAAGACAAAGTAAGAAACTGCTGGGCAGTTATAACAAGATATGAGCCCATGAATGTCTGAGTATGAGCTTACTTCGCATTATCACGGGCTTTCTTACAGGACACTGCAGGCTACGCAAGCTAAGGATTGTGGAGGACGGCACTTGTAGGCTGTGTCTGGACGGTGACGAAACACCGGAAAATATCCTAGAGGACTTTCCAGCAGCTTTCAGGACAGGATTTTCTCAGCTGGGGGCCAGACTCTTAGCACAAGAGAAATTAGAATACTTAAGCCAGGAAAAATCATTGAATTTTTGCAAGAGTTAGGAGTGGATAAGGAGCTATAAATCACTAGAGAGAGGCACAATAGACCCAGGAGGTTGCAGTGCACTAAACCCTATCAATAATTATAAATAATCTTTTACAGTTTTGTAAATTCGAAGCGGATTTATTTTTTAATTTTTTTTTAAATTAATTGAACAATAATTGGCTTACTGTTGCTAGCAACTTATACCAACGTGGAACAAATTTGGGTTTTCTTAGGCGTATAACAATATAAATATAGATATATATATAAATAAGAATTAAAGCGGTGTAACGTAGTACATAACAATTTAATACTAGTATTTATATTTTGTGTTTTTGGTTATCGATCATGTTGTTGTTATAATAAATTAAAAGAGAAAGAAAAAAAAATGCTTAAAGCTGCGATCTGGGAGATCTGTTTGGTGGATCCTCTTGAGCATCCGCTTAGCCCCAAGTTCTTGTCTCTTGCGTATGATCTGAACTCAATGCAATTTTTGTGTTTGGCCAATCAGTTTCACCTAAACAAAGTGCATGTTTACGACTTTTAGTCGTTCCAAGACACATTCACTTATAAATACAATTGACATTTTTCCGTTGCACTACTAACAGTAAAACCTTGGAGTTCTCTTTGATGAAAAGCTGAGCTTCAATATTAACATATCCACCATTGTAAACGAGGCTTAGCGTGTATTTGGGTTTATAAAACGTTGGTCGAAGAAGTTCAACGATCTCTTCACTACAAAACTTCTGTTCCTTTCACTTGTACGCCCAATCCCGGTGTACTGCTCGTGTATCTAGTGTCCATAGTACAAAATCCACCAGGATCGTATTGAGTCCGTCCAAAAACAATTTCTGCTCTTTGTGCTACGTGTTTAATCCTAGTAGGATCCTAGTCTAAATATTGAGCTCACCGCGACTGAGGGCGCGATGATTAACGAAAAGCGGAAGGGCTGGACCACCAGCCTGAACTTCAACAGCATTCGCCTTAGGCAAGGCCTGATCATCGTGGAGTGCAGGGACGAGAATGCCAAAATATGACTGGAACAGATCGTCCCAAAGATCCCCATCAAGGATGGAGTGCTGAAGGTGTGTCGTCACCGTCTACCTGCCACGCACAGCTGGTGAAGAGGAAGCGAGCTCTGTGGGTCTTTTGAATGCCCAGAACAGCGATCTGCTACCAGGGACGTGGACGGTGACAAAGGTAAAGCGAGACGAAGGGAGGCAAACTCGTCACCTTTGGAGTTAAGCAGCCAACTCTGCAGCTCCTCCAAGCGAACGGGTAGCTCGAATGCCGACTGCTCAAAAAGAAGAGTGCAGAGGAGAAGGAAGAAGAGACCAACCTTGCCAACAGCAGCTGCCAGGTTTAGGCGATCATGAAGTCGGAGATGGACAACAAGTCACTAGGGGGCCTGGACCTCAACGCTCTTAGGGTGTATAGTGACGGCGAGCGCGCTGGCGATGAAAAGCTGGACGACGAGCAGACGATCTAGCAATGGACCTTACCATCTTCAACCTGGGGTCAGAACTCACTTTCATAACTAAGAACAGGGCCGAACTACTAGACATAACCTTCGGCAATAGAAGATTCTCCAGATTGCTACAAAACTGGACGGTCTCTTCTGAACCCTCAATGTCGGACCATAGGATCATAGTATTCGACATTAAGGAAGGCACAGCATTCCTCAACAGAATCAGGAATCCTAAAAGAGCAGACTGGCAACTCTATCAGTCCACTCTATGATTAAGTCTGAGTAGGCTAGACGAACTGAAGAAAGTAAGATCTGCCGTAGGAATTGAACTTCTAACGAAAGTCTTAACGAGACCATAACACACGCCTACCACATATGCTGTCAAGAGCGGAAGATAACCTCCAAAACAGACAACCTGTGGTCGAGCAAGAAACTAGATAGACTTAGAGTAGAAGTCAGACGACTGTTTAATGCAGCAAAGAGAAGCAGTGTTAAATGGGATCAATACACTGCAAAACTTACAGAGTAAAGCAAAGAGATACGGAATAGCAAACGATCCCACTTTTAATCATTTTATGGTAGCATCCTGCAACCAGGATTCTTAAAGCTATTTCTAAAGACAGGGGCATCTCAGAACTCTGTCTTAAGAAAATAGATGGGTCCTTTACGGAAAATGAGGAGGAGAAGGTGACACTTCTACTACAAACACATTTTCCCATGTGCAGAACCATAGGTGTGTCCGGAACTGATATCATTGAGTTTGGAGGCTAGGTCACGGCCAGGAAACCAAACTGGAAACTAGCGACAAAGATTATCTCCGAACACAAAATAAGGTGGGCAGTTGCCAATTTCTCGCCATACAAATCTCCTTGAGTAGATAGCATCCTGCCGATACATCTACAAAAGGGCCTAGATTTGTTACTGCCATACCTGATTATAATTTTTATGGACGGCATAGCTCTAGGGTACATACCTAAAGCGTGGAGAGTAGCCAGGGTTATCTTTATCCCTAATGATAGTGGACAACTACATAAGGTATAGCTACTTAAGTAACTGCATTTAAAACAGCACGCATATCGAGCCGGCAATTCAACAGAGACTGCGCTAGTAGAAATCACAAGCACTCTCAAGAAATCAGTGGAAGGCAAAGAAGTCGCCCTCTGTGCCTTCATGGATATTGAGGGCAACCTTTGATAACACAGCGCGATGATGTAGTAGTCAGAGCACTCCAAATAAGGAAGTGTCGACTCAGATCTAACAATGATGGCTGGGACAACTTTTAGAGACCAAGATAGCGGAGGTGACAGTTACCACCACAACAGTCCGGGCTCTCACTACCAGGGGATGTCCCCCCCCTTGCGGACACACACAATAACCCCTACTGTGGAGTCTGGTAGTTGACGAGCTCTGTCATAAACTCACGGACAATGGCATAGAATGTCAGGGGCATGCTGACGATATAAGCATTATCTGCAAAGAGCACACCTTATGTGACAGTATTGCGTTAGGACTGCGCGTGAGTCTTGAGTGGTGCAGATCTGTAGGACTGAACATACAATCCAGCTAAATCGACCATTGTGGCCTTCACAAACCGGTACTAGCTTACCTCACTTAGACCAATCAGAATTGGGAATGTGACAATGCCACTCACTACGGAAGTCAAGTATCTGAGAGTCATTCCTAGATACAAAGACCTAAAATGGAAGTCTCACACCGAACAAGTTATCAAAAAGGCGACTCGCGGCTGATGAGCTGAGTACCCTTTCTGGAAAAATGTGGGGATTATCTCCAAAAATGTTAATGTGGATATATGTAGCAATGGTTCGGTCCATTTTTAGCTACGGCGCTGCGTTATGGGCGGATCGCATTGAACTGGAATGCATGAGGAAGCAGCTGGGTAAGCTCCAGAGGCTTGCGTGTACATGCATTTCGGCCGATCGCCTGTCCGTCAACAGCACTGGACATTCTACTTGGGCTACCGCCACCTACATTTCCACATCAATCAGGTTGCGAAAACATCGCTTATTAGAATCTCAAAAGGGGGTCTACCTAAGACAAACGCCAGCGGAATGGGACTGCTGGCGCAATACCCACAAGATGAATCAGAGCCCAAATATAGTTTCGACAAGCTCTTCAGAGTAGAGCTTAGTAGCAAGAAAGAGTGGACCACACTGTCTACAACCTATCATGTGAAAACACATGCAACAAGCGTGGTATACAGACGGGTCACTCACAGAGGATGATGGCAGGAGCTGGGGCTCTGTGGATACATGAGTCCGACTACCACGAATCGCTAGGGAAATTCGCACAGCATTTTCCAGGCAGAGATACACGCCATAGAGAGGTATGCCATTCATTCAACCTTGAAAGATGGTACACCCATAAAGACATAGCAATTTTCTCGGACAGCCATGCAGCAATAAAAGCGCTAGCTGCTTATAAGGTGGTATCTGAGGTTGTCTAGCAATGCCTAGGGTTCCTGAACAAGCTAGGCGAGACCAACAGAGTAGGGTGACCATCTACTGTGTTCCAGGCCACGCTGGGATTCTAGGGAACGAGGTAGCAGATGAACTAGCCAGAAAGGGGGCCCCCTTATGGGGGCCAAAACCTTTTTGTGGAATAGGACCATAGCATACTGAAGCAAAGTATTCGTTCAGAGGCACGACGTAATTGCGAAAAATACTGGCAAATGTCACAGGGTGCAAGACAAAGTAAGAAACTGTTAGGCAGTTATAACAAGATATGAACCCATGAATGTCTGAGTATGAGAACTCACTTCGCATTATCACGGGCTTTCTTACAGGACACTGCAGGCTACGACAAGCTAAGGATTGTGGAGGACGGCACTTGTAGGCTGTGTCTGGAGGGTGACGAAACACCGGAACATATCCTAGAGGACTTTCCAGCAGCATTCAGGACAAGACTTTCTCAGCTGCGGGGCCAGACTCTTAGCACAAGAGAAATTAGAATACTTAAGCCAGGAAAAATCCTTGAATTTTTGCAAGAGTTAGGAGTGGATAAGGAGCTATAAATCACTAGAGAGAGGCACAATAGACCCAGGAGGTTGCAGTGCACTAAACCCTATCAATAATTATAAATAATCTGACGCAGGTATACACGAGTATATATTCAAAGTCTCAAGTCTCTAGCTTCGATAGCGGCGAAAAAAGTTGCATTCATAGGGACAAATGGACAGACATTGCACAAACGCAGGCAAATCAGTGCTTTAAGTATTATATTGCCCGTTGCAAAAGGCAATTTACTCAAGACCCTATGCAATTGTTCAGTTTTGTAAATTCGAAGCAGATTTATTTTTTAATTTGTTTTTAATTAATTGAAGATTAATTGGCTTACTGTTACTAACAACTTATACCAACGTGGAACAAATTTGGGTTTTCTTAGGCGTATAACAATATAAATATAGATATATATATACATAAGAATTAAAGCGGTGTAACGTAGTACATAACAATTTAATACTAGTATTTATATTTTGTGTTTTTGGTTATCGATCATGTTGTTGTTATAATAAATTAAAAGAGAAAGAAACAAAAATGCTTAAAGCTGCGATCTGGGAGATCTGTTTGGTGGATCCTCTTGAGCCTCCGCTTAGCCCCAAGTCCTTGTCTCTTGCGTATGATCTGAACTCAATGCAGTTTTGGTGTTTGGCCAATCAGTTGCACCTGAATGGTTCAAAGTGCATATTTACGACTTTTAGTCGTTCCAAGACACATTCACTTATAAATACAATTGACATTTTTCCGTTGCACTACTAACAGTAAAACCTTGGAGTTCTCTTTGATGAAAAGCTGAGCTTCAATATTAACATATCCACCATTGTAAACGAGGCTTAGCGTGTATTTGGGTTTATAAAACGTTGGTCGAAGAAGTTCAACGATCTCTTCACTACAAAACTTCTGTTCCTTTCACTTGTACGCCCAATCCCGGTGTACTGCTCGTGTATCTAGTGTCCATAGTACAAAATCCACCAGGATCGTATTGAGTCCGTCCAAAAGCAATTTCTGCTCTTTATGTTACGTGTTTAATCCTAGTAGGATCCTAGTCTAAATATTGAGCTCACCGCGACTGAGGGCGCGATGATTAACGAAAAGCGGAAGGGCTGGACCACCAGCCTGAACTTCAACAGCATTCGCCTTAGGCAAGGCCTGATCATCGTGGAGTGCAGGGACGAGAATGCCAAAATATGACTGGAACAGATCGTCCCAAAGATCCCCATCAAGGATGGAGTGCTGAAGGTGTGTCGTCACCGTCTACCTGCCACGCACAGCTGGTGAAGAGGAAGCGAGCTCTGTGGGTCTTTTGAATGCCCAGAACAGCGATCTGCTACCAGGGACGTGGACGGTGACAAAGGTAAAGCGAGACGAAGGGAGGCAAACTCGTCACCTTTGGAGTTAAGCAGCCAACTCTGCAGCTCCTCCAAGCGAACGGGTAGCTCGAATGCCGACTGCTCAAAAAGAAGAGTGCAGAGGAGAAGGAAGAAGAGACCAACCTTGCCAACAGCAGCTGCCAGGTTTAGGCGATCATGAAGTCGGAGATGGACAACAAGTCACTAGGGGCATGGACCTCAACGTTTTTCGTATCAAAGATATGGTAGCAGACCGACACAGACCCCCGCAGACCGCCACTGCTGCTGGGATGGAATGGTGTGGACCTTACCATCTTCAACCTGGGGTCAGAACTCACTTTCATAACTAAGAACAGGGCCGAACTACTAGATATAACCTTCGGCAATAGGAGATTCTCTAGATTGCTACAAAACGGAAGGGTCTCTTCTGAACCCTCAATGTCGGACCATAGGATCATAGTATTCGACATTAAGGAAAGCACAGCATTCCTCAACAGAATCAGGAATCCTAAAAGAGCAGACTGGCAACTCTATCAGTCCACTCTATGATTAAGTCTGAGTAGGCTAGACGAACTGAAGAAAGTAAGATCTGCCGTAGGAATTGAACTTCTAACGAAAGTCTTAACGAGACCATAACACACGCCTACCACATATGCTGTCAAGAGCGGAAGATAACCTCCAAAACAGACAACCTGTGTCGAGCAAGAAACTAGATAGACTTAGAGTAGAAGTCAGACGACTGTTTAATGCAGCAAAGAGAAGCAGTGTTAAATGGGATCAATACACTGCAAAACTTACAGAGTAAAGCAAAGAGATACGGAATAGCAAACGATCCCACTTTTAATCATTTTATGGTAGCATCCTGCAACCAGGATTCTTAAAGCTATTTCTAAAGACAGGGGCATCTCAGAACTCTGTCTTAAGAAAATAGATGGGTCCTTTACGGAAAATGAGGAGGAGAAGGTGACACTTCTACTACAAACACATTTCCCATGTGCAGAACCATAGGTGTGTCCGGAACTGATATCATTGAGTTTGGAGGCTAGGTCACGGCCAGGAAACCAAACTGGAAACTAGCGACAAAGATTATCTCCGAACACAAAATAAGGTGGGCAGTTACCAATTTCTCGCCATACAAATCTCCTTGAGTAGATAGCATCCTGCCGATACATCTACAAAAGGGCCTAGATTTGTTACTGCCATACCTGATTTTAATTTTTATGGACGGCATAGCTCTAGGGTACATACCTAAAGCGTGGAGAGTAGCCAGGGTTATCTTTATCCCTAATGATAGTGGACAACTACATAAGGTATAGCTACTTAAGTAACTGCATTTAAAACAGCACGCATATCGAGCCGGCAATTCAACAGAGACTGCGCTAATAGAAATCACAAGCACTCTCAAGAAATCAGTGGAAGGCAAAGAAGTCGCCCTCTGTGCCTTCATGGATATTGAGGGCAACCTTTGATAACACAGCGCATGATGTAGTAGTCAGAGCACTCCAAATAAGGAATGTCGACTCAGATCTAACAAGATGGCTGGGACAACTTTTAGAGACCAGGATAGCGGAGGTGACAGTTACCACCACAACAGTCCGGGCTCTCACTACCAGGGGATGTCCCCCCCCTTGCGGACACACACAATAACCCCTACTGTGGAGTCTGGTAGTTGACGAGCTCTGTCATAAACTCACGGACAATGGCATAGAATGTCAGGGGCATGCTGACGATATAAGCATTATCTGCAAAGAGCACACCTTATGTGACAGGATTGCGTTAGGACTGCGCGTGAGTCTTGAGTGGTGCAGATCTGTAGGACTGAACAACAATCCAGCTAAATCGACCATTGTGGCCTTCACAAACCGGTACTAGCTTACCTCACTTAGACCAATCAGAATTGGGAATGTGACAATGCCACTCACCACGGAAGTCAAGTATCTGAGAGTCATTCTAGATAAAAGACTAAAATGGAAGTCTCACACCGAACAAGTTATCAAAAAGATGGGCTGTAGAGCCCTTTCTGGAAAAATGTGGGGATTATCTCCAAAAATGTTAATGTGGATATATGTAGCAATGGTTCGGTCCATTTTTAGCTACGGCGCTGCGTTATGGGCGGATCGCATTGAACTGGAATGCATGAGGAAGCAGCTGGGTAAGCTCCAGAGGCTTGCGTGTACATGCATTTCATCTGTCCGTCAACAGCACTGGACATTCTACTTGGGCTACCGCCCCTACATTTCCACATCAATCAGGTTGCGAAAACATCGCTTATTAGAATCTCAAAAGGGGATCTACCTAAGACAAACGCCAGCGGAATGGGACTGCTGGCGCAATACCCACAAGATGAATGAGAGCCCAAATATAGTTTCGACAAGCTCTTCAGAGTAGAGCTTAGTAGCAAGAAAGAGTGGACCACACTGTCTGCAACCTATCATGTGAAAACACATGCAACAAGGTGGTATACAGACGGGTCGCTCACAGAGGATGATGGCGGAGCTGGGGTCTGTGGATGCATGAGTCCGATACCACGAATCGCTAGGGAAATTCGCAAGCATTTTCCAGGCAGAGATACACGCCATAGAGAGGTGTGCCTCATTCAACCTTGAAAGATGGTACACCCATAAAGACATAGCAATTTTCTCGGACAGCCATGCAGCAATAAAAGCGCTAGCTGCTTATAAGGTGGTATCTGAGGTTGTCTAGCAATGCCTAGGGTTCCTGAACAAGCTAGACGAGACCAACAGAGTAGGGTGGCCATCTACTGTGTTCCAGGCCACGCTGGGATTCTAGGGAACGAGGTAGCAGATGAACTAGCCAGAAAGGGGGCCCCCTTATGGGGGCCAAAACCTTTTTGTGGAATAGGACCATAGCATATCTGAAGCAAAGTTATTCGTTCAGAGGCACGACGTAATTGCGAAACATACTGGCAAACGTCACAGGGTGCAAGACAAAGTAAGAAACTGTTAGGCAGTTATAACAAGATATGAACCCACGAATGTCTCTGAGTATGTAGCTCACTTCGCATTATCACGGGCTTTCTTACAGGACACTGCAGGCTACGCAAGCTAAGGATTGTGGAGGACGGCACTTGTAGGCTGTGTCTGGAGGGTGACGAAACACCGGAACATATCCTAGAGGACTTTCCAGCAGCATTCAGGACAAGACTTTCTCAGCTGCGGGCCAGACTCTTAGCACAAGAGAAATTAGAATACTTAAGCCAGGAAAAATCCTTGAATTTTTGCAAGAGTTAGGAGTGGAAAAGGAGCTATAAATCACTAGAGAGAGGCACAATAGACCCAGAGGTTGCAGTGCACTAAACCCTATCAATAATTATAAATAATCTGACGCAGGTATACACGAGTATATATTCAAAGTCTCAAGTCTCTAGCTTCGATAGCGGCGAAAAAAGTTGCATTCATAGGGACAAATGGACAGACATTGCACAAACGCAGGCAAATCAGTGCTTTAAGTATTATATTGCCCGTTGCAAAAGGCAATTTACTCAAGACCCTATGCAATTGTTCAGTTTTGTAAATTCGAAGCAGATTTATTTTGTAATTTGTTTTTAATTAATTGAAGATTAATTGGCTTACTGTTACTAACAACTTATACCAACGTGGAACAAATTTGGGTTTTCTTAGGCGTATAACAATATAAATATAGATATATATATACATAAGAATTAAAGCGGTGTAACGTAGTACATAACAATTTAATACTAGTATTTATATTTTGTGTTTTTGGTTATCGATCATGTTGTTGTTATAATAAATTAAAAGAGAAAGAAACAAAAATGCTTAAAGCTGCGATCTGGGAGATCTGTTTGGTGGATCCTCTTGAGCCTCCGCTTAGCCCCAAGTCCTTGTCTCTTGCGTATGATCTGAACTCAATGCAGTTTTGGTGTTTGGCCAATCAGTTGCACCTGAATGGTTCAAAGTGCATATTTACGACTTTTAGTCGTTCCAAGACACATTCACTTATAAATACAATTGACATTTTTCCGTTGCACTACTAACAGTAAAACCTTGGAGTTCTCTTTGATGAAAAGCTGAGCTTCAATATTAACATATCCACCATTGTAAACGAGGCTTAGCGTGTATTTGGGTTTATAAAACGTTGGTCGAAGAAGTTCAACGATCTCTTCACTACAAAACTTCTGTTCCTTTCACTTGTACGCCCAATCCCGGTGTACTGCTCGTGTATCTAGTGTCCATAGTACAAAATCCACCAAGATCGTATTGAGTCCGTCCAAAAGCAATTTCTTCTCTTTATGTTACGTGTTTAATCCTAGTAGGATCCTAGTCTAAATATTGAGCTCACCGCGACTGAGGGCGCGATGATTAACGAAAAGCGGAAGGGCTGGACCACCAGCCTGAACTTCAACAGCATTCGCCTTAGGCAAGGCCTGATCATCGTGGAGTGCAGGGACGAGAATGCCAAAATATGACTGGAACAGATCGTCCCAAAGATCCCCATCAAGGATGGAGTGCTGAAGGTGTGTCGTCACCGTCTACCTGCCACGCACAGCTGGTGAAGAGGAAGCGAGCTCTGTGGGTCTTTTGAATGCCCAGAACAGCGATCTGCTACCAGGGACGTGGACGGTGACAAAGGTAAAGCGAGACGAAGGGAGGCAAACTCGTCACCTTTGGAGTTAAGCAGCCAACTCTGCAGCTCCTCCAAGCGAACGGGTAGCTCGAATGCCGACTGCTCAAAAAGAAGAGTGCAGAGGAGAAGGAAGAAGAGACCAACCTTGCCAACAGCAGCTGCCAGGTTTAGGCGATCATGAAGTCGGAGATGGACAACAAGTCACTAGGGGCATGGACCTCAACGTTTTTCGTATCAAAGATATGGTAGCAGACCGACACAGACCCCCGCAGACCGCCACTGCTGCTGGGATGGAATGGTGTGGACCTTACCATCTTCAACCTGGGGTCAGAACTCACTTTCATAACTAAGAACAGGGCCGAACTACTAGATATAACCTTCGGCAATAGGAGATTCTCTAGATTGCTACAAAACGGAAGGGTCTCTTCTGAACCCTCAATGTCGGACCATAGGATCATAGTATTCGACATTAAGGAAAGCACAGCATTCCTCAACAGAATCAGGAATCCTAAAAGAGCAGACTGGCAACTCTATCAGTCCACTCTATGATTAAGTCTGAGTAGGCTAGACGAACTGAAGAAAGTAAGATCTGCCGTAGGAATTGAACTTCTAACGAAAGTCTTAACGAGACCATAACACACGCCTACCACATATGCTGTCAAGAGCGGAAGATAACCTCCAAAACAGACAACCTGTGTCGAGCAAGAAACTAGATAGACTTAGAGTAGAAGTCAGACGACTGTTTAATGCAGCAAAGAGAAGCAGTGTTAAATGGGGATCAATACACTGCTAAACTTACAGAGTAAAGCAAAGAGATACGGAATAGCAAACGATCCCACTTTTAATCATTTTATGGTAGCATTGATCAGGCATCACCTGCAACCAGGATTCTTAAAGCACATTCTAAAGACAGGGGCATCTCAGAACTCTGTCTTAAGAAAATAGATGGGTCCTTTACGGAAAATGAGGAGGAGAAGGTGACACTTCTACTACAAACACATTTTCCCATGTGCAGAACCATAGGTGTGTCCGGAACTGATATCATTGAGTTTGGAGGCTAGGTCACGGCCAGGAACCCAAACTGGAAACTAAAGACAAAGATTATCTCCGAACACAAAATAAGGTGGGCATTTGCTAATTTCTCACCATACAAATCTCCAGGAGTAGATGGCATCCTGCCCATACATCTACAAAAGAGCCTAGATTTGTTACTGCCACACCTAATTATAATTTTTATGGACGGCATAGCTCTTAGGGTACATACCTAAAGCGTGGAGAGTAGCCAGGGTTATCTTTATCCCTAATGATAGTAGACAACTACATAAGGTATAGCACTTAAGTAACTGCATTTTAAATAGCACGCATATCGAACCGGCAATTCAACAGAGACTGCGCAAATAGAAATCAGCAAGCACGTAACTGAAGAAATCAGTGGAAGGCAAAGAAGTCGCCCTCTGTGCCTTCATGGA
>JAWNLD010000172.1:0-25899 GCA_035041545.1 Drosophila colorata
GAATTCGAACCACTTTATCCATATATACAGCTTCGGCACTTGTCGTTATCAAACGCATTATTATAATTGTTTTATTTCTGAGCCACAAGCCCAGTGATTGGAAAGCCAGTTGCTCTCCCAACGTAATCAACAGCAAAGATTACATTATCAACCTCATCGCATCAGACGCAGAATCTGAATCTCCAGCATCATCATCTTCAATGACGAAATTAATAATTTGCACACGTATGCAGACAACGCCTGCGCTTGGCGCTTGCCACGACGTGCGCTTGGCCGTCACTATGGAAAGTTAATTCTTAAATATCTTAACTAAAAATGGGATCGTTATGAACGAATAAGAGCATTGAAGTATGTGTAAGAATCAAAGCGCAAGTCTGTACTACCCTTTTTTTATCTGAAGTCCGAAATATTCACAATCTGCGTAACATTTTTTTTGTATTTATTTTTTCAGCAACAATTTGTATATGTATTTAGACCATTTTCTTATAACTCTCCGCTAATATCGATCCCCATAGTATCGATTGAAACATAGTCATTGTGACCTAGCACCCAAAACTTTGAAAGAAAATCCAAAAAAATTTTAAGAATTATTCCCTTTACGAGAACGTATTAAGCTATAATTGGTGGCTTTAGCTCGTATAGTTTCTGAGATATACTCAAAAAACTGATAAACACTGATGTAGTCTCTTGTAGTCTCTGAAATCGACGCGTTCATACAGACAGACGGATGGACAGACGAACGGACAGACAGACGGACAGGGCTTAATCGACTCGGCTAGTGACGCTGATCAAGAATATATATACTTTATGCTAACATAGCATTTATAATTTGTGACCATGAGGCAGCTCGGGGCCCCTAAATGGGTCACAATTTAGCTGCCAAAAGCTGCCAATTTGAGTAGAAAATGTTGCCAGTCCTTTCAAAAAATTTGTTCGACATTTGAGTGTGAATTATGCATTTTTTGGTGAATCGAGCAAATAATGTAATGCCTCGGAGAAATTGGAAGTGGTCCTAAAACAAAAGTTCAACTACATTGTCATATACAGAGCTTGAGCGATTGGGCAACACTGAAAACCGAACCAGCTTGCCATCGGCAAGATGGGGCGCCGAGATTCTTTGTCACACTTTTAAACGTTGTGTTATGGTATGTTAAAAACAAGATGTGGGAACAAATAAATTTAAAGGCTGCTTTTAATGTAAAGGATCCTATAGCTAACGGGCATTAGTGTAAAAGTTATTTAAGAACTCATTTTCCATAGTGAGGGCCAAGCGCAGCTGCTGACTAAAATGCGATGGTCGCTGCGTCCGTTTTTTTGTGTATGTGTGATTTTGTGTCTGTATGCATGAATGGAAAGGAGTTTAAATATATGTAACGACAGCTCGTCGCTGGGTTCAAACACTACCCAAATCTATATACATATATTAATCTGTTTGAACCCATGGATGATGGTGATTGGCAATCAACGCAGGGCCTAAACCATAAGGATTAGAAAGCTGAAAGTATCAGAGTAGTTTCGTTATAGTACGAATGTGAGTAGTAAGACGGAAATTTTGAAAATACAATCCCCAAATAACCGATGTATGCAACTCTTTTGTTTTTCACCCGATCAGATTCAAACTCAATATAAAATTTAAAATTCAACATTGAGTGCATACCGTAGTGTATTCGGAAAAGTTTTATTTTCGTCCAATTAATCCCGATTAGCCTCAAGCTCAGTATACTCGTTCACGAAGTGAAACTAGTATATTTGTGCAATGTCCGACATGGTGCCTGCCGTCTGTCTGTATTAACGCAATTTTTAAGCCGCTATTGAAGCTAGAATATTTCATCTTTTAAAATAAGTGAACACTTCAGCAGTATTTGTTGTAAAGAGTTCTGGCCGGATCACGTAATTATAAAAGAATACACTGAACAAATCGGCCTCCGATTTCACTTCCCCCTACTGGTGTTGCTTTAAATCAACCTATTGTAGTCTCTGATAGCACAAAAAACTAACATTGTCCCTCTCACTTGGCTATCAGAATGTGAGAGGTCTTTAAAGTGAACTTAGTAATGTATACCTTAATAGTCTATCTTTTCCTTTGTATGTCATTAACTTCTCTGAAACATGGTTAAGGCATGATATCCCCAATACTTAAATTTGATCTAACAAGTTCACTATTTATAGAAAAGATCGCACTCCTCATCGAAGTGGTGGTGTGCTTATTGCAGTTAACGTTGATTTATCTTCGGAGGTAGTAGTAATAGACCTTAGTATAGATCTAGAATTTGTTGCTGTCAAATTGTGCATTCGTGGTGTTTGCATTTTCATTACTAGTTCGTATATTCCTCCTTCTTCAGATAATTCCGACTATTATTTTTATTTTTCTTTGCTCTACATTCTGACTCCTCTATGTTTCCAATCGTGGTTTTCTTGTTGTTCTGGGTGATATGTGATATGTGGACAACATCAATGATGCAAGTGCAACATTGCTGGCACCATCTATTGCATATTTTAGGTAATTAGTTTTGTTTTAGTTTTGACTGCTTAAGAGGAGAAGAGGATGCAAGCTCACCAAAAACAGCTATCAACACGGCCCGCTTCATACGCAGTGGCCACTCGTAGCACACGAGTTGCAATAATCAGCTTTTTGTACCGACGCCTTTCGCACTGGCCAGCAAAACTCAGCAATAATATTAAAACGCACAATTTCCGACGGTCCGTAGTAAGGAGCTCCCTCTAGCCAGGAGTCAGTGCGTGTACGAGGCAACGGATTTACTGCAGGAGTACCCAAAAGTTCAAACGCCTGGCCTGCTCCCGGATGGCGGTACGGAGTGCAAGTCTGTGGAATCGCCGCCAAGACACACATGAACAAAATCCGCGTTATCCAGGCCAAATACCTCAGAATTGTGACAGGCGCTGAATGGTATATCCGTATATCAATCACGTAAATAAACTTGTTAGAGAGAGACTGACCAGAAACCTTTTAAAAGTGCGCAAGAGACAAGGAGCTAGGGCTAAGCGGAAGCTCCACCCAGCAGATATCCCAGATCGAAGCTTTAGCATTAAGAACACAAGACGAAAAATAAATACTAGTATTAAAATTGTTATGTACTACGTCACACCGCTTTAATTGTTATGTTTATATATGCATATGTATGTATATTGTTACTCGAATATTAAGGCTCAGAAAACGCAAATTCCACTTCCCAAAATGTTTTTTAAACTAAAAAAAAAAAATAGTTAAATGGCTCTAGTCGGGAGTGCCCGACTAGAGATCCCTGAACCCAAGCGGCGAGCTGTCGTTACATGCATTTAATTAAACCCCTCTACATTCATACTCTCGACAAAACAGCCGTACTTGGTAAAATAAAAAAAATAAAAATTAATGATAAAAATTAATGCTCGCGCTTCGCACGCTTTTAATATTTGCAGGCATATTTTAGTATGCCGTAGTTGTGAATTTTCTCGGAAAATTTTCACAAAATAGGAAACTACAAGTATATCTTTCAAATGTTGGTTGCAGTTGATCTGCGAAAGCTTTTTGAGAGTGTGCATGCCAAATTCAAATTTTTCCCCATTCTGTTGCTCCAGAATATATCAAATCGCTGATGTCCCAGCATTAAGTTAAACTTGGACCAATAAGTGTTTTAAGTTTAAAAATAAAATAAAATAAAAATTTAATTAGGCAGTACAAAAACTCTGTTGACCCAAGCCAGATTCGAACCCGCATTTGATAGCGCGCCAAGCAACATCTCTACCACCGAGCCACAGTTGCATTTCAATTGCCTCCGGCAAAATATGACATTAGACACACGCGTACAACCAATCGCTTGAGAATTCGAAAATGAATGTGAATATACATATGTATGTATGTATGTGTATACACGCATGCAGAAAATGTCTGCGCTTAGCGCTTGCCACCAGGTGGCTTGCCAATATATCTAAATACATTTATTTTAATAACTTCTGTGTTTCTTAACCAATTTGGATGAAATTTTTTAATGCATTCTTATTATACTAAAGAATATTTATATAGCAGCCTGAACCGAAAAGCAAGTTATCTGTCATTTGAAATAAACTTGATTTGCGTATGGTATATCATATATATTTTATCATATTTCATTTGTAATTTGAAGTACAGGCACAATTCGTACTACTTAGGCTGCTTGTCAATATATTAATGTACAGTAGTTCAATAAAAATGCATTAAAACCAATTTCATCAAATACGGTTAAGAAACACAGAAGTTATTAAATAAAATGTATTCGTATATTGGCAAAACCACGTGGTGCAAGCGCCAACTGCAGGCATTTTCTACATGCGTGCGCACATGTGCATGAGTGCTATTTTCTTAGCTCAAATTTTGACGGAGACGATTGAGCTTCTGCTGTAGCTCGGTGGTAGAGGTGTTCCATGGTAGACTACCACATGCGGGTTCGAATCTCGCTGTGTTATCCGTTAACACAGCGAGATTCGAAGCCGATTCCAGCCCCAAAATTTCTGATATAAAATTTTGTGACAAAGGATATTCAGTTTAATATACGATCAATTCCAAATTATAAAAAAAACCAGTAAGATGACTCTAGTCGGGTATGTCGTTACATGTATTTAGGGCTTTGTGCATTCATACACACATTTACAAAATCATAGTTACACGCACACACAAACGCATGCAGCAAGCTGCGCAATTTACACATCGTCCGCGCTTGGCTCCACTAAATTAATTAATTCTTGAATAACTTATAAACTAAGAGAATTATTATTTATTATGGAGGCTCACAACAGCGACCGAAGGTCAGTCTTTTGTGCCATGGGGCTCCCTATGGAGACAAGAGACGCTCTGCCTCCCTTATGAAGGAGAGCTGATGCCCTCTGCACTGTGCTGGAGTAACATATTCTCTGCATAGATAGTTCCTTCTACTCCAAATTAAGGCTGGGCAATCACATAATATGGGCTTTATTGTCTCGTCATCCTCTCTGCAGAGTCTACACTCTCTGTCCCGTGAGATAGGACACCAGGAGCCGTAGTTACGCCCTTGAAAGATTTTTGGTCGTTGTGCCTATATGTGGGCTGACCAGCTCTTAAGCTTGTCGTAACCCAGGTCTCGTTGATCAGTAGAAGCCCCTCTCCTTCTTTGAATATTAACACACAAAAGGGTTCCAAGAAGGGGTTCCGTTGCCGGAAATTCCAGAATTCCCCGGGACCCAACAAAGTATGACCTGGTTTCTATGTGAAAGCTGATGGAGACAATTCCAGCAATCCGCAACCAGTCTCGAGGTAATCCTCCACGAGGAGTGAGCTTGAATGGCGGCTTGGATATCTGAAAAAACACTTTAGGTGGCTCCTCTTATCCCCTTGTCAAGGAAATTTCTGGAGCAGGACTCAATGGCGTGGATCTCAGATTAAAAAGACTGGGCCAGGTACCCATTGCAATCGAGATTTTGGTGTTGGGTCGTGTGATCCGCGCACCAATCATTAGATTTTTTTTTTTGATCCGTCTGTGAACCACTGCAGCATAGTTACTATTACAGGTTTGAAGAGAAAGTCGTAAAAAGTTTTTAGTAAATCTGCTCGGAACTTTAAAACTAATCTGGCTGATCAATTCGGAAGAATCAGTTCTCCCATTAATTAATTTGTGTAAGAAGATTACACCAAGCATGGTTCTACGATCAGAAAGAGAAGGAAGATTTATTTGTGTAAAGTCTACCAAGATGAGAAGGCATGCGTGTATTAGGATTCCAGTTTTAACCCCGGAGGGCAAAGAGCAGAAATGGTTTTTGTACGGATTCAATTGCATCCTGATGAACCTTGTATTGGGGACTCCTTGTACAAGATGAATTGGACGGATAAGTTAAGTATACAGAGTTTTAGTAACGTAGGGATCGTGAAATTCTTTAGACCAGCGCCTAATAAAGCCCAGGACACCAACGGCTCGATTAGCTGCAGAAGAAATATTCTTGTCAAACTTAAGCTTGGGATCTAAAATCATACCCAAATCATCAACCAATTCAATACGATCAAGTTGCTTACTATTTATAAAAAATTTGTTCAAGAAGGGCGTTTGCCTATTGCAAATACATTAATTTACACTTAGTGCAATTAAGATATAATAAATTTACTAGACACCAGGTTTGAAAACTGTCAAGATAAGATTGCAACCTTTGACCAGATAGAAAATTAGAAGACTTCAGACAAAGTTTTACGCCATCGACATACATCAACAACCGAGAGTGACTTATCACAGAAGGGAGGTCATTTATGAACAATGGGAATAACAACGGACCAAGGTGACTTCCTTGTGGTACTCCGAAAGTGACAATAACAGGCTTAGAGTCCAAGCCTTTAAAACAAACTTTATGAGTTCTAAGAGTTAAATAATTGGAGATCCAAAGAATTAGTTTATTTGGAAAGCCCAAAAGATGAAGCTTATGCAGTAAAAGCGAATGATTAACGGAATCAAAAGCATTACTGAAGTCAGTGTATATGACATCTGTTTGCATTTTATTTTGAAATCCCTTGGTAACAAAAGAATTGAATTCCAATAAGTTAGTGGTAGTAGATCTAAATTTCACAAACCCATGATGGCAGGGTGAAATTATAGATCTACAAAGATATTGCAGTTGAGAAGTTATCAATTTCTCAAAAATCTTAGGAATAGCAGACAACTTGGAAATACCTCTATAGTTCTGAACATTGGACTTGTTTCATTTCTTAAGGATAGAAATGATAAATGATTCTTTCTAAATGTTAGTATAAGAACATAACTCACGGATAGTTAAAATAATCCATACAACGGCTTCATTGTACCCAAGCACACAACCCGGTATAAATGATTCATTCCGAATGTTAGTATAAAAACATAGCTCCACGGACATTTAAAATAATCTATACAACAGCTTTATTGTAACTAAGCACACAGCCCGGTACTCCATCAGATCCCGCTGAAAATACAGGCTTCGTGACCCTTAGATCACTTAGTAGTGAACTTTCCGTGATCAAATGTCCAAAAATGCATTTTGAGTCATTTACGTGATAAGGATAAGGCAGACCACATTGATAATCTTGAGGACTGTAAGTTGTTTGAAAAAATTGAGCAAATAGATTGGCGATGGCCTGATCTGAGTCTGCTGTCGGTTTTCGAATAACACGGTTTATTGTAGTGTTGTTGATTTACGTTTCGCATTAACGAAATTATAAAACCGCCTAAGATCCCGCTGGAACTGTAACCTACAACTTTTCAGGTAATCCGTCTAACATTGGTTATTTGGGACAGAGAAATTGGATCAAGCAATCAGATATCGAGAGTAATCTAAGAAAGAGCCAGTTTTCATGAACTTCCTATACCTCCTTGACTTTAACGAAATTATAAAGCCGCCTAAGATCCCGCTGGAACTGTAACCTACAACTTTTCAGGTAATCCGTCTAACATTGGTTATTTAGGACAGAGAAATTGGATCAAGCAATCAGACATCGAGAGTAATCTAAGAAAGAGCCAGTTTTCATGAACTTCCTATACCTCCTTGACTTTATATTTTTTAAGTTTATTAATTCCCGTGTAAACCACATAGGTTTGTTAGACCTAAGTGAATTTCAAACCGGGACACATATTATAAAATTAATTATTCAAAGTGGAATAAAAAATCGTGATTGCACAATCCAACACATGTAAAGCCGAGACCAGTCAGTCTGGGATAAGAGCTGAGTTAGTTTAGCAAATTCGGTTTTCCGAAATTGACAAGCTCGCTCTGAAAGTTTACTGCCTGTGCTTAGCACCCGGGCAGGTTAATCAATCAATACCTCTAAGGTAAGGTGCTAAGGATCTTCAGGACATGATATGGGCTCAGTAGGGGAAACAGATAAGAAAGAATGATTAATATGACACAATGACATCCCAAATAAATCACCAAGAAACTCATTTTGGGTCGTGGAAGTCAACACACTAGAGTCCGGACCAGAAATCGAAGTAGGTCCGGCAATATTGAAATCACACAGAACAAAAAGAAAATCACGATCGGAATGCAGAGAAGAGACAGAATGTATAGCAGATAAATGCAAAGAATAGACAGAATTATCTGAAGAAGGTAGAATATACACAATAGTAATGAAAATGCAAACCCCATGAATGCACAATTTGACAGCAAAGAATTCCAGATCTATACTTAAGTCTGTTAATTCTACCTCCGAAGATAAATCAATGTCAACTGCAATAAGCACACCACCACCACGACGAGGAGTGCGATATTTTTTATAAATAGAGAACTTGTTAGACTTCATTTTTGTGTGGCGGTGGCCTGCTGGACCCTTGGCCACCCGACGAGAGAAGCGTAAGTGAAAACAGACATAACCATCATACTGTACAGCCATCTGATCGCTTTGGAGTCTAAACCTCACGTTTTACCGAAGAGCCGACGACATGCCCACATGGCATAAGTACCTTTGGTCAACGTTTTGTCTAAGTGCGAGTTCCAGTTAAGTCCAGATTTATTTATCCAGATTTACACCTCACCTCAGTAATGATTAAGACGAACTTTCCGGAGACAATTATTGCCAGGTCATCTGTATACCTTATGGTATCAATGCCTAGCTCCGATAGTTCCAAAGAAGGGAAGACAGGACCCGGCTTGTAGACATCCTTTGACCGCTCGGATGCAGACAGTGGTGGCGTCCAGTGAAGATCTAATGTCTCTATGCAGAAGCATTCTCTCTATCCAAGTAATAGAGAAGGAGTCAGCCTTCTAGATGCTAACGCCCTGGTTATTGACTGATAGCCAGTGTTGTTGAAGGTCCCTTCGACGTATAGGAAGGAGCACAATCCAATTTCCTTCGCCTCGATTGCCTTTTCAATATTACTGTAGAGTGACCTCTATCGATCTGCCTTTGATGTGGGCGAATTGTGTATGATGCAGGGAATTGGTATCTTGTAATCTGTACCGGATATGCAAGTCTAACAGGCGTTCTGTGGTCTTAAGCAGAATAGCTGGAGGGCTTAAGGCTTAAGGGAATTAAGGCTAATTGGTTTATTCGACTTTTGTTGATCCAAGGGACGGTTCCCTTGCTGTGGAATAAAAACCACATTTACCTCCCTCCAAGATAGTGGAGTGCAGCTTGCTTTCTACGCTGTATTGCAGCAGGGCCGGGAAAATCTAGTTGCCCCCGGGGCTTTGAAGGGAGCGAATGGCTTATAACAGAACCAGGGAAATGTACCTAAAGCAGTAGCTCTAGCGTTTTCCGTCGATAATGTATAATGTACTGTAATATATATTGTATTGTTTAAGAACCATCCGTTCTTTTTAGAAGCCCTAAACCATTAGATGACCCTCTGGCCAATACATTTTCAAATCTCGGTGCTTCTGGAAGTGACTCCACACTTTCGCAGTAGGTGCACCAGGTATCGCGTTTTGGCTCGTCTAAAGTTCTTATTATACTCAGTGAGCGCACTTTAGTATGTATCCCACGTGTTTCTATTTGACTTGGAGCTGTTGAAAATCTGTCTGACCTCCTTCCTTTGAATTGCCTGGGCTTTGCTCCACCAGGGAATCTCACGTTTCGCCTGATGGGGTCTTAGGGCCGCACTATCATGGTAGGAGGTTAAAAGCACATCTTGAAGTTGTCTTGACGCCAATTCTATCTCCCTCATGAAGTTAAAGCTGGCTGGAAGTTGGTCATCTTTCGAAACCACTAAGGCTTTGTACAGGTCCCAATTTGTTGTCGATGCTACGAGTAGCATCCCATCGCCCGCCCAACCGACCGAGGGCGCAGTCGTATAACGTACGACACGAGTCGCGAAATACAAAACGAATACAAACTATCTGCAATCTACTTGCTAAATAGCATACGAGCCAAAGACTTAATACGAGGAAGGGAAGATTCGAATCACAAAGGACGCGGAAAGATTCATACAGGACATAGTTAGTTAAGCAATGGTTAAGTCCTAATCATTTAAAACTATGTGTTAGTCTGGTTGGATTAGATTTAATTGGTTTATCAACCCAGATGAATCGATTACGCAAGTGATTAAATTATGGACAAACATTTCGTCAAGCATATTTCTCCGATTGGTCAGAGAGGGGAGATTTCTCAATAAGAGCCTACGTGGGTATGATGGCAACCGAACATCAGTATCCCAATTTAGGCCACGAAAGGTAAATAATAAAAATTTCTTTTGTACCGACTCAATTCGGTTCTGATGTAGGAGGACCATACGCAAGACCCAAACTCGAGAATGGGTCGGACAACAGATATGAAAAGTGTCTTTGTTGTGTAAGGGTCATCAAACTCCTTGGACCATCGCTTGATGAATTCAAGAAT
The DNA here is from genome assembly GCA_035041545.1 of Drosophila colorata. Taxonomy (NCBI): domain Eukaryota; kingdom Metazoa; phylum Arthropoda; class Insecta; order Diptera; family Drosophilidae; genus Drosophila; species Drosophila colorata. The sequence continues at coordinate 10,295 of JAWNLD010000172.1, forward strand.
AGTCATAGCCTTGTTGACTATGGTAGTAACATGAAAGTCAAATTTAAGTTTATGAGAAAAAACGACGACTAGGTCATTAATAACTTTATCGGTATTATTTACCCGTTCAAGCAGTATGCTATCTAGCTTGTACGGAAATATTTGAGGAGAGCTTCGATAAAAAGTTATTTCCTTGCACTTAGAGCAATTAAGATTAACTTAACACTTATAAGAGATTACTTGAAGCCATATTCTTATATGTAATGCACAATTTCACATCATCGGCACACATTAGCACACAGGAGTGTAAAAGTTCCGATGGAATGTCATTAATAAAAAGAGTAATGAGAAGCGGCCCAAGATAACTACCCTGGGGAACCCCCGATGTCACCCTGATACAGTTAGAATATGCATTTCTAGAAAGAACCCTTTGGGAGTAGGCATAAGTAGGCATAATTTATGGAGTAGCAAGGTGGTTTACTAAGTAAAAAGCCTCAGTATAAATAACATCAGTCTGCATTTTGTTTTTGAAGCCAGAGAAGAGAACTCTAGAAGGTTAGTGGTTACAGATCTACGTTTCGTAAACCCATGCTGGGAAGGTGAAATAATAGAGCTGCATAAATGTTGCAGTTGAGATGCTATAATTCTCCCAAAAGCTTTTGGTATTGCAGACAATTTGTAAATACCTCTATAATTTTCGACAACAGTCTTTTTGCATTTTTTATGGAGAGGGATGATAAGCGATTCCTTCCAAATAGCAGGAAAAGATGATGTCTCAACAGACAACTTGAAAAGTTTTAGGATGGTCTTCCGAAGTGATTTGGCACAGTAATTGAGCACACAGGCTGGAACACCATCAGGACCAGGTGAAGACACTAGTTTGATTGTGTTAAGGTCGCAAAGTAGCGAACTTTCCGTAATGATAGGGCACAAAATGCAGTTTTAGGACTGTAACTGATGAGGATAAGGCTGATTATTCCTAGTGGATGTGGAATACGTAGTTTGAAAAAATTATGAGAACAGATCGGCGATGCTCTTATCAGTGTTTGCACTCGCATTTTCGTTTAGAATTAACAAATCTAATAAATTGCTGTGAAAACTGAAGCCGATAACGGCGAAGATAATTTTGTAGCATACGAGATTAAGGTTAGAGAAGTTAGAGAGAAGTGAGCTGCATATCGGAAGAAATCACCAGGATTTCCCGATTTCTTAAATGTTTGTATAATATCGTGACCTATCATTTTTTAATCTGAGTAATTCCTTTGAGATCCAAAGAGGCTGATTATACGGTTGGGACCAGTCGGTATGCTGAATAAGATCATTAAGCTTAACAAAATCAGCCTTACGAAAACAACGGGTACGATCCGAAGGTTTTGGTACCGTAACAGGCACGGGTGCAGGCATTTCAATGACCTGATCCAGGGTTGGATAAAAGGGTCCTCAGGTCTTAAAATGGGGTCAATCCTGCGTACAACATTGCTGGAGGAGTCCATAACAAAGATCAAATCAACAGATGTGTCTTTTGAGTTGTGCGAGTTGTGTGGATTAACCTGAGCAAGGGACAACTCATGTAGACCGTCAACAAAGTCATGTGACTTAGAAGCCAACAGAAAATTAGAGTACAAATTAAAATCGCCAAGAACAACTTAAAGGTCCCCATCAGATAGAAGGGAACAGATTGATTGGATGGCGGAAAGGAGATGTTAATAAATGGACATATCAGACAGCGGAGGAATGTAAGAGCAAGTGATATAAGTACAAAAATTTCCCAAGCAGACTTTTACTCCAACGAACTCAATGTCCAAAGGTGGAGGCTGAAAGGGCCCAGACGAAAAAGCGGACTCGACTGATATAAGGACACCTCCTCCATCAAAAAGTGCCGACAAAAAAATTGCGACAGTTGGACAACTATCCTCAGAGGCAACTATTACAGCCGGTGGACCGGATAATAAATTTTTAGTTGGTTGTTGTTTAACGGTGGCGTGCGTTTGGCTTTTTCCGATCTTACACATTCGGTAACCGAACTTGTGTCAACATCAGATCTCGAATATTCAGGAACAACAACGAAATAAGCGTCTGTGCCACCGAAATAGTAGGCTGTAGACTCGTATTCGAAAGCTGAAGGGAGCTTGGCAACGGCAGATCACGAGGATCGGACTTCTTACGAAGTCTTGTCGAAAACCAACAACCGGCCTCGTTTGCCTCATTAAAGCATTTCACCTTCAACCTCCCTACATGAGTCACAACTATACAATAAGCCATTACGTTGGGCTATAGCATCCCCCACTAGCCCCGAGTAACATGCACATTTCGCATGTACAACGTTATCACAAAGCCAGCAGGGTATGCTAGATTGTGTAGCAGTGATCTGTTTTTGGCAAGCTTTTTTGAAACAGATAATTTGGTGACTCATTTTATTTAAAAAATTTACCAGTACCACTGTACCAACGCATGCTAAGAGAAAATTAGACAGTTAGAAAAAATGTTTTAGAGTGTGACAGCAGCAGTACAATTAGGCAATTGAGCACAAGAGAGCAAATTATAAGATAAATGCTTATGCAGGTAACTAAAAGCGGGAGAGAGCTTAACTGTTACTCGTTTGCGAAAACAGCGAGACAGGAAGACACAACGCATGCGAGATAAGCATAGGAAAAAAAAAGTAAGACTTACCCAACAACAAGTTTATACTCAAACGAATACAGCTCAAAACATAAACGAAATTGCAATTGCAGTTGGTACGCAAATAAATATAATTTAAATATACGGCATGCACTCGCGACACTACCACGGATAAAAAAACAATAATAATAATAATTAAATAATAATTTTAAAAATTTTATGATTAAAATAAATGATAAAAACACCGGTTGTTTCAGAAAACTAAGAAAACACGAAAGCATAAAAAAAAACACGTCTGTTTGCTTCGAGATGTGAATCGTAATAGCGTCACCGGTAACACGCCATTTTTTAATGAAATCGGACAAAGAATTGTTAATCAGAGTGAGGTCTAGTACCACTTCCCTGATTGCGCTTTTAAATGTAGGTTTTCACCCTCTATTTGATACATCTAATTGACATTACTTTTGTTGACATTATTACTACTACCCCAGATAGTGTGATGGGCGTCGGCGTCACAACCAATGACTAGCTGTTTGTTCGTCCTTCGGCAGAAGTCGATGAGCCGCTGAACCTCCGTTGGCGGTGCATCGTCGGTGCGGCGTCGGTATCGCAGACGCCACTACAATTTCCACCGCTCCTTCTGCCGTAGCCATCTCAAGGGTTGACAAAACTAGGTCCCTGGAGATTAAGTTTGTTAATGGGAAGTGCCTTACGCTTTTGTCCAGAAGGATAGCTGCGCGAGGCGCTCCGCCCAATCAGTCATATAACAACTTACATGAGCAACTTAATCCTCGGACCTGGCTACCAATCAACCATGGTTGGAGGAGAGCCAGGTTGATGTTTTGCTCGGCGAAGATCCTGCACGTGGTGGCCGACGCTCCTCTAGCATGGTGCAGGTTCGCCCTTTATTGTACTCATTTCTCCTTCACAGATTGTTGGACAAGATTGTTTCCATAGAGGCCGTGTTCTTAAGGATAAGTCTGGTCCTGCCAAAGCAGTACCTTTGGCGATAACTGCCTTGAACAGCTTCTTTTGCGATTTTTTATTTTAATGATGGCGATCTCAGGGTCCAAATGTGGACGTGCTACCTGAGTGCCTACATCCATCAGACCGGTTCTCTGAGAGATCTTACTGGATGCTTCGTCGAGATCTGTGAGTGTGACGTCAGAGTCCGTTCAGAGACCAATTCCTTCGGCAATACTATACTAAAAAATTTCAGCTTCTGTGTATCCAAAAACAGCTTTTTGCGGTGTGCCGAATGCCCTACTATGTTTTTATAGTTTGGAATGCATTAAATTGAATATCCTTCGCCACAAAATGTTATATCAACAATTTTGGGACTGGAATGTGCTTTTGCCTTGTGTAGATGTGTTTTTGATTGATATTATGTTCTTGTAAAGCAAGAGCAGAACAGGAATACTTAAAATTTGGGATACGTTCTCCCACTCGCCCCAAATGTAAATAAAAACGAAATCAAGCACTAAAGACTTGCTCTTTTGTTTGTAAATAAAATAAAGGGCTCTTTTTAGGTCCTAAAAATCTTTTAACGATAAAACTTTTAGAAGTTATTCAAGAATTCAAGAGTAAAGTGCGCAGCATGCGGCGTGTTTTTGTGGATATCCCCTAGCCGGGTCGTCCCGACTAGAGCCCCCATACTTATCATAAAGATCATACGATTAACTTAGACGTTATTCAAGAATGAATTTCCTGAAGTGTGGGCCAAGCGCAGCCGCTGAGTAAATTTATTTTTTAATTTTTTACTTACCGAACTGCTGGTACCTCTAAAATATCCCATTCGACAGACATGTAAAACTCCGATAAGTCGACACCAACGTCCACAATATTGCTGCCTTGTTGTTCATCCATGTGCCTTAAGTCAACCTAATCAACATAAAGAATTTATTTGTTAAATATAAATATTAAAAAAAGAATATTAATTTACAAATATATATATATATATATATATATATATATATATATATATATATATTTATATATATATATATATATGAGATATTATTAATGTAAATCAGCGGTGCACAACCCTTTGATAAAATAGAGCGTCAGCTGTGGGCGCATAATACACGTATTAAAGCCATTACGCTTGCATGCTTTCTGTAGACTTAAGCATTATCAAGGGTTTGTGTACCACCCTTTTAAAAATTGATGTATGTGAGTATAAAGGGCTATTAAAATACTGACTGATCAATTTGATTGTAAATTAAAAATTTTGATAAAAATTGTTAGACTATAATTTGTAGTAAATGAATATCGTGCAAATAAACAAAAATACTAAATCAAATTTTACTTTTATTATAATTAAAGTAAGCCTTAAATCTTTGACATCTTTCAAATTTATTAACACTGAAATATTGGATGAAGCTTTAACAAATACTACAACACATTTCGAAAACAATAGAATCATTCATTTATACCTATTTATGCTAAATATTACATTTTGTTTAAATTATAAATCTGTTTTTTTAGTGATTTACATTTTTTATAAGAAATAATATATATGTGTAATAATTTACATCTATTTCTTTTCATTAAATTGATTTAAATAACTTAAGAGAATAACACCAGTCACGGCATGCAATTCAAATGAACATGCAATTCAATTGTGTTATACAAAATTGTAAAGTCCAACAATGTGTTGTTCCGTGTCCCCTTTTTTCTTTATTCTTGTTCACATCTGTTAATTTTCTTAAAAATTGTAAGTTAACCCTAATTTAAAATTACTTGTCTATAACATATTAATCAAATTTTAATTAAGTGTACTTAAGTAATTGCTAATATTATTCATGTCATGCTGCCGACAACCGATACACACACTTTTAAATTATATATATTTAATAATTCTTAAAAAGCTCTAAGAAAAATCGCGTAGATTTATTCACCACACAATCCAACCCGAATAAAATAAACTATATTTTTGTTTTAAGTAAAATAAAACAGTTTAGGAATGAAAAGACTTGACACTACTTTAATAGGTATTCATGTCGGAAACAAAAAGAATTAGAATATTTAAAAATAATTATTGTGTTTATTTATATTCTTACTTTGTTTATTTTGTATTTTGGAAAATATACCTACTTATGTAGCATTTACTAAATTTAATTAATTTAACTCAACATTACAGCAGCTCTGTGAAAACCATTCGTTCAATTGTAAACTTACAACTTGATAAAAATTGAAAAAGAAAAAGTAAGATGGCTTTAGTCGGGAGATCCCGACTTGGAGATACCCTGAACCCAGCGGCGGGCTGTTACATACATTTAAACCTCTTTCCATTTATACACACATTCATAAAGTCACACACACACATGAGCACTTTACACATCTGCTACGCTTGACCCTACTATAGAAAATTAATTCTTGAATAACTTCTAAACTAAGAGTATGATCGTTATGAAATTCAGTGCTTAATGAGAACATCAAAATCTTTGTATAAACCCAAGCGCAAGTCTGTCGTAATTGATTTGCGTTTTTTTGATATGGATTCGAAAAGTTTAATTCTCTAGCTTTTGTAGTTTCCGAGATCGCTGCGTTCATACAGACGGACAAACGGACGGACGGACGGACATAGCTCAATCGACTCAACTCCTCGTCCTGATCAAGAATATATATTCTTTATGGGGTCGCAGTTGTTCCTTCTGCCTGTTACATACATTTGCACAAAACCATTATACCCTTTTTACCAATTTTCAATGGGTCCAGGGTATAAAAAGGCAAAAGCAGATCAAAAACAGCTCAGAAAATAGAGAAACAGAGAAGGGAGAATCTAACAAGTAAGAGTGCTCTAGTCACGACGGCCTGAATATGGGATACCCTGACCCAGCGACGAACTGTCGTTACATACGAACTGTCGAATTGTCGTTACATACATTTAAAAAAAATCACACATACATACAATAACGAACTCCGCTTGCTGCGCAAGCAGCTGCGCTTGGCCCCACTATGGAAATCTAATTCTTGAATAACTTCTAAACTAAAAGTATGATCGATATGAAACGTTAGGGACTTAATAGAAACATTTAAATCTATGATCCAAACTCCAAAATATTCATAATCTGCGTATCTCTTACGATAACGTATTGCACCAAATTTGGTGGCTCTAGCTCTTATATGCTCACCTTAATAAATTTAAAGACATGAAGGGTATCCATGAATGATGCAATATACGTTTAATTTTAATTTCGTTAAAGTAGGCCGCAGAAGAAGTGTTGGAAATATATATGCATTTGCCTTGCTACAAGGCAATGTGTCTATCCTCATTTATCATGGCATGCGACACTATGAGAGACATGCTTAAAGAAACGACGACTGTCAAGGCTCTATAGCCCGTTCTCAAAATGTAGATTCTGGATTTCACCGAGGAAGCCAAAGTTAAGTCTGCAATAAGTGAAGAAGAGCAGAATGCGCATAACTGGCGTTGATAGCTTAGAGCAAAGAGGGGATTTTATCGTCCTGAAAGAGCAAAGGATTAAAATAGCACCAAACCATCAAGTTGCTGTCTTTGTAAAAAACCCAGACTGTATGTTCTGCAAGCAAACATGCAAAACGCCTTACTGTTTTAAATAGTTGTAGAATACCAATCTGATTTGGTCGTAATCAGCCAGCAGTCTAGGAAGAAAGTGGATGGCTGCTGCCTAGAGTACACAACAAAAACTGCACCAATATGGATGCCAATTGTTACGCCCATGCGCAATTCGTGGCCTATCATATAATCAGCTGCTATTTAACCCCAATCGATGATATCAATGAGTTTGAGACTTAATTCAACGACATCGAGGACAACTCATCGCAAAGAGGAAAGCTATTTGTAGCGGGCGATTTCAACTCAAGAGCAGTAAAATTGGGTATGCCAAAAGCAAACTCCAAAGGTCAGAGAGTCCTAGACATGGCTGCCAGACTGGGGCTTTCAGACTGGGCCAGACGGCATTCAGGCGAAAGGAAACTATTTTTGACATAACTTTAGTTACAGAAAATCTGGTGCACAGTATGGCTTTTATTTATAAACTGAACCCATGAAAATGGGTATGAAGGGTATAATGGTTCTGTGCAAATGTATGTAACAGACAGAAGGAGGAGTCTCCGACCCCATAAAATATATATTCTTGGTAGATCGCAGTTACTACAAGAGCTAGAGAGCTGAACTTTGACTTTTTAAGTTTACCATTCGCACATTAAGCTTATTTCACATGATTGATATCTTGTTTCATTTTCTTATTATCAGTATTTATCGTTTATTAAGTTTATTATGTGCTCGTAAAGGACACGCAGATTAAAATATCGTAATCGGATTTTTTTTTCGCCCCCAAATCTAAAATCAAGCACTACAGACTTGCGCTTTGTTTTGTGCTTAGATTTGAATGCTCTTGTTACGTTATGAAAATTTATAAATAAGGATCATACTCTTAGTTTAGAAAATTTTCAAGAATTTATTTTGTATCGAGGACGCCAAGCGCAGCTATTTGAGGAGCAATGTCTGATTATACTAGTAAAGTGTTAAAATTTTTGTGCAAGCGTACCGCCACGAAAATTGATATCTCCCTCAGTTTTAAAACTAGATTCCCCTAATTTGAAAGGTAGGTTAGTGGTCACCCCCTTTAAAGATCCTTAAACAAAATATTCGCCAACGCCCAATGGCATTTCGATGAAAACGATGTTTCTCCCTCAGTTTAAAAGCTAGTGACATGCATCTTTTTCAGCCATATTACTAATGACCTCTTCTAAAGATCGCACAAATGTTTTGGATACGCCCACTGGAGGCGTAAAAACTCCACATATCTTGTGGCGGAAAAATCCATGTCTCCCACATTTTTTAGAGCTAGTGTCACCAAATTTAGTAAGTAGTTTTCTGTTAATCTCCACTAAACATAGAGCCGAAAAATTTCGCCTACGACTACTTCGTCCCCCACAAATTACAAAAAACTACATTTTTTTTAAATAAAAATAAAAATTAAGGCCGTGAATGAGTATTGCGCTGTGTGCACATAAAAAATTATAAACATGTAAAAGAAACAAAATAAAATTTTTCGGGGACCGCGCATTAGACATCAGCGCCACCATCTATTTAGTTTCCAGTGTGACGAAATTCAATTTAAGTTATTTATTTTATTTTTTTTTAATTATTATGAACAGTCGACAAATTGAGTGTCAACGTAGTGCTGCACCGCCAGCGGCTTTTGCGGGCATTGAACGGCAACAAAGTTGCGGACGCTGCCGGCGGATATATTACACCATGCATGAGGCACGGCGATTTTAGGGAGCAGAGATAGCTTATGCTATAATAAATTCCGTTCTTGTAGTTTAGTTTATTTTAAGATTTTGCAGCTTTCAGTACATAAGGTGTTTGGTCTTTTATTAGTGCAACAGAGCACTGTGACAATAATCAGTTGTTAGTGAAATAATCGTACATACAAACTTCGTAATTGGCACCCAACGAAAAAATATCGCAACCCAAGTCAACTCAAATCATCTGGAGCTGCATACAACGTCACCACCGACGACAGCAGCAAAAGACAAAATTCGAACAACAACAGAAGGAGTATAAAACGTCACCACCTACGGCAGCCACGGAATAATAATTAAATAAAAGAATGTAAGTAGATCACTCATTGATACCTTATAAATTTTGTATTGCAAAAATTCCAAATCTGAAAGTGATAGTGAAAAAGAAGATTTGCTTAAAAATTTTTAAAAAATTAGCAGTAAAGACTGCATACAAAACCAGTGGAAAGTGCTTCAAAGTAAACAAAATGAATTAAATACGATACGGCAATTGCAGGCATTAATAGGAGTCGCAGTTAATAGTGCGATCTCAGCTTAAAATTGATGTACAAATACATGATTTAAACCAGTGTTTAAGCAGTATTAGTGTCCGAAGTCCAGAAGTAGTAGAAATTCGAAAAACTGTTCCGTGCAGCGAAACATTAGACATTGTAAAATCTTTACCAGGCTTTGAGCGAAAACATGAGACATACGTCTTATGGCGGAAAGCGGCACTCACCGCTTATAAAACTTACGAAAAATATGACGGTAGTTCGAACCATTACTAAGCTTTAGGTATAATGCGAAACAAAATTAAGGAAAAGCTGACATGGTACTAGCGACATTAGTATTAGAGACTCTATTAAATTTCAAGGCAATATTAAATCGACTCTACTTTACTTAAGCGGACAAGCGTCCCATTTTTGAATAGAATAAGAAATGTCAGAAACTCCAATAAATCCACATTTTTATAAGTAACAAGGACCTACTAATGGACCTCCTCAAATAGAAGAACAACCACTACCTATGGACGTACACAATTCATTTGTTTTAGACAAACCACACAACATACAACAAATAAGATGACTGTAGTAGGGAGTGTCCGACTAGGAGATACCCGGAATCCAGCGGCGGGCTGGCGTTGCATACTTTTAATTGTCATGTTATTAGTAAAAGGGCGTTTATCCATGTTAATCCTTCTATTAAATTAGGAAATCAAAAATGAAATGGAGCAGCTCCTCTTTTTAATAATAAAGTAGATAAAATTATTATTGAAATAAAAGATTCATTATTAAGATAATTAAAATTGTTATTAAGTATCAATAAAATTGCAAAATAAAAAAAACCCCTCTGTATCCATACACAAGACACCACAGGCGCACACCTCGCGTTTTGCGCTCGCTTTCAATATTTGTAGACAAATTTTAGTATGCCGTAGTTGTGAAATTTCTCGCAAAATTTTCTCAAAATAGGAAACTACTACTTTCAAATGTTGGTTGCAGTTCATCTGCGAAAGCTTTTTGAGAATGTTTCCCAATAAGTGCCCAATAAGTGTATTGGGATAATAAAAAAAAAAAAAAAAAAGTAGAGGAAAAACTCCGTTGACACAAGTGAAGTTCGAACTCGCATCTGACAGCCCGCCAGGCAACCTCTACCACCGAGCTACAGTAGCATTCTAACTGCCTCTGTCAAAATCTGAGCTAAGAATATAGCACACATGCACAACCAATCGCATTAGAGTTTGACAATGAGCTTACGCATATACATATGTAAAAAGTTAAAGTCTTTAGGTCTTATAGTTTCCGAGATCGCCGCATTCATAAAGTCGGACGGACAGACAGACGGACATGGCTAGATCGACTCGGCTGTTGATCCTGATCAAGAATATATACTTTATTGGCTCGCAGATACCTCCTTCTGTCTGTTGGATACATTTGCACAAAACCATTATACCCTTTTTACCCATTTTCAATGGGCTCAGGGCATAACAATTATCAAAGTAATACTTTCAATGGCTAGGAACAAACAGACAAAAAGCCAAGCAGTGGCAGGTTTATAGGACCGAAACACCAAAAAATGAATGAATCATCTAACCCAGGATGATGCCCCACTTGACCAGGACACCCTTAAATACCAGACTGACGCAAACCAGGAGGCAGACGACATTAACGATGACCTTACAGAATACGATCAGATTAATTGTTTAGGCACAACTACCTGCTCCCGTTCATAGAGAGAACAATTGCAAAGAGAATTATTACAAGAGTTAAAAGGAGTTGTACCGATAAACAAAACCTTTCGCGTAAAATCAATTCTCTGCTGTAATACAAATACACAAATGCGTTTTGTATCTTTTCAACACAACGACATTTGACGAAATAATCGGACTAGACCTACTAAAACAAACAAACGTATAACTAGATTTCAAAAATCAAAAATAACAACCGACACAGAGTCAGAAATATTTTAATTTCTCAAATGGTCAAGTGTGAACTTCACAAAAATTGAAGATATTGAAGATCGCCAACCAATAACAGTAAAATTCCAAGAATTAGTAAATGATCCGGTGTACTTGCAGACCCCAATTAAGCACTACCCTACAAAACAAACATCATTGGCAATATATAAGCAGAAAACGAGGAACCTATGTACTCAGCCATACACGTATCCTATTGGCGTAGCAGACTTCGCAATACTCGTCCATAGCTAGAGAACTCAACTTTGAATTTTTAAGTTCGTAAATACCATATGGGCATTTCCATTATGTCGAACGCGGCCATCGTAAACATTCAAAGTGAAAAAAAAGTTAAAATAAAACGGATATTCGATTCGTTTTTTACCTTTTTTTATAGCTTTTAATAGAAGTTGTTTTCGGGACCAACTATATAAAGGCCGAATTCAGCGAAATCTGACACAATTCTGAAACCCTAATAATTTTAAAATCTCCTGCAAGAATATCGGTACATGTATATGTATATGTATTTTGTTTGAGTTCAAAATCTTCTGTATTTTTTTTTTAATAAATATTTATCTCAGTCGGCTCAGTCTCAGCAAATCGATCGGGACACTTTTTCCAATATGATTCAAGTGAGTAATGATTATGTAACTATTTATTTATTTTACCTTTATTTAATAATTACCAAACAAATTAAGAACTAAATATAGAAAATATAAAACAATAGTGTACAAAATTAAATAAATTGTTTAATTGAGATATGTAGTTCGAGCTGCATTGCTCCTTTTTTGAGGGATATATCCTTATTTTTAACGGGTCCTTCCCTTCTTCAAACGTTCTCTCTATCCACCAATTCTCTTTATTTTTATCGCTCATCTACATATATCTAAATAATATGTACACATAACATTAGTAAGAAATAAATTGTTATAACAAAATTTTACACTTACAAAGTCGAACGGGACCAACTTTGAATAACTTTCTAATATTCAATTTTTATACCCTAAACCCATTGAAAATGATTGTACGTGTATGTCTAAGCTCAGATTTTGACAAAGGCAATTATAATGCAACTGTGTCTCGGTGGTATAGATGTTGAAGGCGCGCCATCCAGACGCGGGTTCCAATCTGGCTTGGGTCGACGGAGTTTTTATTTAAATTTGTATATTCTTTTATTTTTAAATTCAAAACACTTATTGGTCCAAGTGTAACTTTATGCTGGGACATTTGATATATTTGATTTGATATATTCTGGAGCAACAGAATGGGAAAAAATTGATATTTAGCATGCACACTCTCAAAAAGCTTTCGCAGATCAACTGCAACCAACATTTGAAAGATATACTTGTAGTTTCCTATTTTGTGAAAATTTTGCGAAAAATTTCACAACTACAGCATACTAAAATGTGCCTGGAAATATTAAAAGCGAGCGCGAAGCGCGAGCATACATTTTTATTATTATTTTTTTATTTTACTAAGTGCGGTGGTGTCGAGAATATGAATGCAGAGGGGTTTAATTAAATGCATGTAACGACAGTTCCCCGCTGGGTTCAGGGTATCTCCTAGTCGGGTACTCCCGACTAGAGCCAGCTAACTTGTTTTATTTGATTGCTTTCACAAAAATTTGTTTGTGCTAACCTTTTGATGCACTCGCCTATCTAATTTGTCACACACTGATAACCAATGTCGAAAGCGACATTCAGAAATGGGCTAAAGCAAACTAAAAATTTACATTTAAATTTATTTTGGATTGCATTGTACTCTTTGCTTTTTTACCCATTGAAAATGGGTAAGAAGTGCATAATGGTTTTGTGCAAATGTATGTAACAGGCAGAAGAAAGCATCTCCGACCCCATATTCTTGATCAGCACGACGAACTGAGTTGAATTAGCCAAGTCCGTCTGTACGTCCGTCCGTCAGTCTGTCTGTCTGTATGCACGCAGCGATCTCGGAAACTACAAAAGCTAGAAACGTAAACTAAACGACTACAGTACAAGTTTATCATTTTTTTCGATATCTAGCTCCGTTTCATTATTATTGATAAAAATCGATTTTAAGACTTGGTTTTATTGGTATATCGGAGACTATACGAGCTAGAGCCATCAAATTTAGTTTAATATGTGCTTGTGAAGGATTATGAATATTTCGGATTTTGGATACGTCCCCCATTCGCCCCCTATCAAAAAAACGCGAATCAAATACTACAGACATGCGCAATGGTTTGTACATAGATTTACATCGATTTTTGATCTTATCAAGCACTTCAGAACGATCATAGTCTTAGTTCAGAAGTTATTCAAGAATTCATTTTATATATTGGGGCCAAGCGCAGCCTATGTGTAAAGTGCGCAGCATGCTGCATGCCTTTGTGTGTGTATGTATGTGACTTTGTGTGTATGAATGCAAAGAGGTTTAAATGTATGTAACAGATCGCCGCTGGGTTCAGGGTATCTCTTAGTCGGGCACACCCGAATAAAACCAGCTTACTCGTTTTGTCTATTTTTTTTGGTTTTTTTTTGTCGTTATCAGAGTTGTTTATCTATGGGCATCTGTAGCAACACTGGAATTGCGATTCTTGTTTAGCCGATATTTCCATCGCGTTGTAATGAATTGTTTAATAGTTGAATTTTGCAGAAAAAGTTAAGTTGTTATTCTTTTTTATTATTATTATCATTCACAACATCAGTCACACAAATTTTTCTGTGCATTTGGTGAATAATGATTACCAAGTAGTTGGAAATTTGCTGTTGGCTGGGCCGAAGCATTCATTCAATATAAGGTATCATTTAGTTTCTCTTCTCTTCTTTGTTAATATGCTTGAGTTAAATGTTGTCCTGACTAGCGTGTGCAACTGTATGTTAGTAACACTTGTAACTGTCAGAGCCGGTTCGATAACCCAAGCTAGTATTTCCTGAGGCTACCAGATTTATTTCTTGAAAAGATATACTTTTTTTTATTAAATCGTGACTCAACATGCCAATTACACGAAGCAAGCAGGATTTGAGAGATCATCAGCTGAGTGGGTGTGCATACGACTCAATGTATTCCTTGCAATCAGGTCTTGCTAAATTCGCAAGATATAGTCAGAACAAAATGCTCACTCATTTTTCACAGGGATTGTATAACTATGTACCTAAATGAAAAGCAGGAGTGCCCATATTGGAAATCGCCCAGTCAAGAAAAAGATTTTCAGCCAGCTAAGTAGGCAAATAATACGTTGTTAGTCAGTACTCAAAGGATACCTAAAGTCCACAGCACTTGGTGCAAATCTCGTATAAAACCCGAATCCGAGGATCAGGAAGGAGGTAAAGTGCTTTCGGCTAACCTAAACAGACCTAGTAGTCGGAATGAAAGTCCCGGTGGAGAAGGTGCAGCTGCTACGCCAGGCAGAAGAGGACGCCCAGTGAGACAACATCGAAAATCGCGACGTGGTCAAAATCAGAGACAGTCCATAGTTTCTGCTTGGGGAAATCAAAATGTTGAAATTGATTACGACAAAATTGTTGAAAAGTAGGAACTCATTGAGCCTCGTATGTCGAATTTAAATGTACGCGACAATGCTGATAGTGTCAAAGTCCATTACGATCAGTTCCACCTCGAGCATCGTCCACCACTAATAACCCAATATCAGCCCTGAAAATGCCTAGCAAATTGTTCAAAAATGGAACGTTAAATTTGATGGCGTTTTGAGCGGTCTTACAGATTACAAAATCTTAGCCGAATCAGTTTTGCCTGTGCCGCTGTCTTCAAGCTGTTCGGAGGCTTTACGATTTTAAAAATTGACGAAGCAGTAACAAAAAATGTAGTAAAACAGAATGCTCTTCTTTTCACCCTCTTAGTCCCTACCACGAGAGATACGAAGATTACCTGAAAGTCCGAAGGAAAATCTTTAATACCGATGCATTACAATTAAGAAGCACATCCAAACGGTCTTGTGAGCGTATACGCGATTTCTGGAAAAACGTGCGACTGACCCGAAAGTTTTTGTTAGCAGCTATGGTAAATTAGTTATCGGATCAATTCAAGTGGAAATTGAGTATCAAGGTAATAGGCAACATTTAACGTTTTTCATTATACCCTCTTAGGCCAAAAGAGTTAGCCTTGGGATAGATCTTTGGAAGAATTTTAGGTTGGCCCCAAGATTAATTCACTTGGTTGAATCCGCCCCTATCGTATAGCCCGTTCTACCAGAATATGCCTATCCTTTTTTTCCGAACAGCAAAAACGATTGGTTGCAATCATAAGTCCGTGTTCAAATTTCGATCTGCAGGGCTTG
>JAWNLD010000173.1:0-140644 GCA_035041545.1 Drosophila colorata
ATATAATCAAAACATAAGGTGGCACTATCAAATATTAAATTACGTTAAACAGACAAATGTCCTAAGGAAAATATAAATATTTGTAAATATATTTACTAACTAGAAAACTAGTTTTGTTAAAAAGTGTTAAAATGTTATTTAACATGCAATGCATATTTGTTTTTTGGCTTAATGTATTCCTGCATGGCTTTGACCTTTTCGGGGTCAGTTTTTGCCCCGCCCCTGGTCACTATGAACTCTAAATATTCGACGCTTTCTTTAAAAAATTTGGTTTTTTCCTGGGAAACTCTCATGTTAGCGTTACTCAAGCACTAAAGTACTGAGTTGATATGCTGAACATGGTCGGCTTCATTTTGACAGAAAATGATCACGTCGTCTACATAGACGTAACATATTTTGCCTATCAGTTCCCTGAGCACGTCGTCTATGGTCCTTTGAAAAATACTACCAGCATTTTTCAGACCGAAGGGTAAGCGACAGAATTCATATTTCCCGCCGTTTACCGAAAATGAAGTTTTCTCGCGGTCTTGTTCCGCCAGATAGATTTGATGATACCCTGATTTCAAGTCCAATGTTGTGAAAAATTTAGCTTTTCCCATGTTTGCTAAAATCATGGGAATGGAAGGCATAGGGTATCTATCAGGAATGGTTTGCTCGTTTAGTTTCCTAAAGTCGATAACCAGTCGTTTGTTTTTATTGCCGTTGGCATCTGTACCTTTTTTGTCAACTACCCATGTTGGGCTGTTGTCTGGGGATCTCGATGGTCTTATTATGCCATCTTTCAATAACTGTTTTATTTCGTTGTTTACGAAATCAGCTACTCCCATAGGGTGTGGATACATATTTGAATACACCGGCTCATTGCTTTCTGTTCGAATTGTGGCGACGACAGAAGTATTATAGGGTAAAGCCTCGCAAGAGGTCGAAAACACCTTTAATCTCTTTAAAATCATCTTTTTAAATTCCTTCTTGACGGAATTTGGTACCACAATATCGTCTACGTGAGTAAAGTTAACACTATCACAGTTGTAAAACTGTAGCTTTTCCGCTGTATTGTTGTATTCAAGGGTGCCGTTATTCAAATTTATTGTTACTCTTGCCTGTGTTAACAGATCGAAGCCATTTATAGCATCAAAGGTGCCAAGTGTGTCTAGTATGAAAAACGGGGACACTTGTCGGAAAACCGACATAAGACATTTGTTTTCGATTTTACTGGAGCTATGTATGGAACTCACAGTGAAAGGCTTGGCGACTGGCATTATGTTTTTTAGCTCCTTTACGGGCTTCACATAATTTTTTGCCGCGCCGGTGTCTATTAAAATTTTTAGCGTTCTCCCAGCCAACTGCCTTTCGATGACGGGTAGCCGGGAGCGTTCTCTAAAAAATTTAATGAGTCAACGTCAAATACGGATTCGTTATCCTCATCTATGTCATTGACTTCCGGCTCCGCTACGTTTTTTCGGCCTTCCTCGGTATCAACAGGGGCCCTCTGGACAACTTTGTTCAACCTCTGGCGCCTTTGGCCAGACGAGTTCTGTCTTTTCATAGCAGCCGCGTTACTAGCCTGCTGCTTACCAAAATCTATGGGCTGCCTAAATTTTGAGGATGAATCTATATCCATCGGCTCGGGCGCTTGGGGTTGTTGGTCTTTCTTGTTTTGGTTACTATTAGCGTTGTTATGATTACGCTTGACAAAATGTGGATTTTTCTCTTGACGCTCATCCTTATTGCTTTTACCCTGCTTGTAGTGGGTGCGAGCCCAGCCGGCTTCTGTAGCCTGGGCTTTTTCTTCAAGGGCTTTGGCAGATGAAGATGAAAATAAGCTTCGCTCAATGCTAGCTTCCGCTTCTCTGGCAAGTGCCAAAGCAGAAGGCAAGTTCTTGGGTTGAGCTGGGAAAACGATTGCCCTTAAGAATTTTTTTAGACCTGAGATGAATGCATGCAACGCATCCGCTCTAACCTCTCTGTTTAATAAGTCAGCGCCTTCTTGGTCGTGAGACATGATGATTTTGTTAGTAACAAGGGTTAACTTTCGCTCGACTGTATCGTAATATTCCATTAGCGCTAAGTCACCTTGTCTGACCATCTCTAGCCCTTGGCGCAGGGTGCGTAGTGATGTCCTATCTGAGTATGTGCAATCTAGTCTTGCTATTATTGCATCGAAATTAAGTACGGTGTTGTGTGACACCAGCAATGCCCTAGCGGAACCTCTGATTTTGTTTCTAATTATAGTCACAACTTGATAGTGTGAGGTGCTTCCATTGTATGGCCTGAACAGTTCGTATGCGTCAGTGGCTGACTGCCGCCATGCAACGTAGTCATCCTGAATCCCGTCAAAGTCTGGGATTTAACACAGTCTATAGGAATTTCACACTTAATTGTTGGGTCGACAGAAATTCTCTCAAAAACCTCTACCTGAGGGGCATCTACGCGCAAACTGATGACTTGATCTTGGACCGCTTTAAGCTGCGCCTGAAAACTCAACTGTTGCTGCGCCAATGCTTGGCTAACAGCAGCTTGCACTATCGCCTGAATCTGCTCTGCGTTCATGGTTGACTCAAGTAGGCACTGTTGTCCGCTATTATTTTCAGGTTCTGAACACCAGCTATCTTGACTGTCGTATTCTACTTTCACTTCTCTATAGGTTCCTGACCAACTCATCAATTGTATGATCGAGGTGACACATTTCACTTGCACAGTTTGTTATTTTTCCGATTGTTGTAAATCGGTAACGCGTAAAATGTAATTGCAGAAAAATATTTTTGAATATTGAGTTGAAGCCTTTAGCTGAACTTACATGTTTTATTGTGGGTTCTAATATGTTGGGCGCCAATATTAATAAATGCAGTGTCCCGCGTTGTTATTCGATGTTATGCGTGAATCCCGCGTTGTTCTCCTTGATCCAGGGATATTGCTATCGCTCCTTGATGCGGAGATGTTGCTGTTGATTATGTTGTGAAGTTGACTGACTTCTATTGCTGGCCTTGGGCTCAGACAATAATAAAAGATAAGATTTTATCGACAAGTGTCGGAGCAGTATATTTATTCTCGCGACTTATGTTTTGCGCGCTTCAAATAAAACTAAAAATGCAAATCAAAAAAGGCCTAACTCTAAAGCCAAGTCTGACACGCGCATCACGCCACAATGTCATGGTCGGCAAGCCGACTCAGCATAATCATAGGCAATAAGCAGAAGACTCTTGCGACAATAACAAAAGTGTGCGATTACCGCCGCTGACCATTGCAGCTATAGAGCGCTGATGCAGACGCTTAGCGCTATGACCCAACGGCAACCCAACGAACAATTATAAACGCTTGGATTGCTTAGGGCAATCCAACAACAACTATTATTTTAACTTATCAGTTAACTTGTATATGCACATTCATATGCGTGAACTCTTTTTCGAATTCTAATGCGATTATTTGTGCATGTGTGCTATTATCTTAGCTTTTGACGAAGACGATTAAAATGCTACTGTAGCTCGGTGGTAGAAGTGTTGGCTGGCGAGCTATCAAACCCGAGTTTGAATGTCGCTGTGTCAACGAAGATTTCTTCGTATTGTTTATTTTTTTACTTTTTAACTTAACACACTTATTGGTCCAAGTGAAACTTACTGCTGGGACATCAGCGCTTTGAAATATTCTGGAGCAACAAACTGGGGAAAATTTTGTATTTGGCATGTACACTCTCAAAAAGCCTTCGCAGATCAACTGCTATCAACATTAAAAGATATAGTTTCCTATTTTGTTAAAATTTTGCTAGAAATTTCACAACTACGGCATGCACCACTATGACACTTTTAATACCCTGAACCCATTGAAAATGTGTAAAATGGTTTTTTTGCAAATAACAGGCAGAAGGAAGCATCTCCGACCCCATAAAGTATATATATTCTTGATCAGGACGACGAGCCAAGTCGATTTAGCCATGTCCGTCTGTCCGTCCGTTCGTCTGTCCGTCTGTATGAACGCAGCGATCTCGGAAACTAGAAAAGCTAGAAACCTAAACTAAACGACTATATTTTCTCCTAAACCATACGCAGAACAAGTTTATAACTTTTTTTTCGATATCTTGCTCCGTTTTATTATTATCGATAAAAATCGATTTTAAGACTTGGTTTTCTTGGCAATATCGGAGAATGTAAGAGCTACAACCATAAAATGTGCTCGTAAGGGATACGCAGATTATGAATATTTCGGATTTTGGATACTTCCCCCATTCGCCCCCCCCCCCCCCCAAATCAAGAAAACGGAAATCAAATACTACAGACTTGCGTTTTTGTTTGTTCATAGATTTGGATGCTCTTATTAAGCACTGAAATATATAATCAAAACATAAGGTGGCACTATCAAATATTAAATTACGTTAAACAGACAAATGTCCTAAGGAAAATATAAATATTTGTAAATATATTTACTAACTAGAAAACTAGTTTTGTTAAAAAGTGTTAAAATGTTATTTAACATGCAATGCATATTTGTTTTTTGGCTCAATGTATTCCTGCATGGCTTTGACCTTTTCGGGGTCAGTTTTTGCCCCGCCCTTGGTCACTATGAACTCTAAATATTCGACGCTTTCTTTAAAAAATTTGGTTTTTTCCTGGGAAACTCTCATGTTAGCGTTACTCAAGCACTAAAGTACTGAGTTGATATGCTGAACATGGTCGACTTCATTTTGACAGAAAATGATCACGTCGTCTACATAGACGTAACATATTTTGCCTATCAGTTCCCTGAGCACGTCGTCTATGGTCCTTTGAAAAATACTACCAGCATTTTTCAGACCGAAGGGTAAGCGACAGAATTCATATTTCCCGCCGTTTACCGAAAATGAAGTTTTCTCGCGGTCTTGTTCCGCCAGATAGATTTGATGATACCCTGATTTCAAGTCCAATGTTGTGAAAAATTTAGCTTTTCCCATGTTTGCTAAAATCATGGGAATGGAAGGCATAGGGTATCTATCAGGAATGGTTTGCTCGTTTAGTTTCCTAAAGTCGATAACCAGTCGTTTGTTTTTATTGCCGTTGGCATCTGTACCTTTTTTGTCAACTACCCATGTTGGGCTGTTGTCTGGGGATCTCGATGGTCTTATTATGCCATCTTTCAATAACTGTTTGATTTCGTTGTTTACGAAATCAGCTACTCCCATAGGGTGTGGATACATATTTGAATACACCGGCTCATTGCTTTCTGTTCGAATTGTGGCGACGACAGAAGTATTATAGGGTAAAGCCTCGCAAGAGGTCGAAAACACCTTTAATCTCTTTAAAATCATCTTTTTAAATTCCTTCTTGACGGAATTTGGTACCACAATATCGTCTACGTGAGTAAAGTTAACACTATCACAGTTGTAAAACTGTAGCTTTTCCGCTGTATTGTTGTATTCAAGGGTGCCGTTATTCAAATTTATTGTTACTCTTGCCTGTGTTAACAGATCGAAGCCATTTATAGCATCAAAGGTGCCAAGTGTGTCTAGTATGAAAAACGGGGACACTTGTCGGAAAACCGACATAAGACATTTGTTTTCGATTTTACTGGAGCTATGTATGGAACTCACAGTGAAAGGCTTGGCGACTGGCATTATGATTTTTAGCTCCTTTACGGGCTTCACATAATTTTTTGCCGCGCCGGTGTCTATTAAAATTTTTAGCGTTCTCCCAGCCAACTGCCTTTCGATGACGGGTAGCCGGGAGCGTTCTCTAAAAAATTTAATGAGTCAACGTCAAATACGGATTCGTTATCCTCATCTATGTCATTGACTTCCGGCTCCGCTACGTTTTTTCGGCCTTCCTCGGTATCAACAGGGGCCCTCTGGACAACTTTGTTCAACCTCTGGCGCCTTTGGCCAGACGAGTTCTGTCTTTTCATAGCAGCCGCGTTACTAGCCTGCTGCTTACCAAAATCTATGGGCTGCCTAAATTTTGAGGATGAATCTATATCCATCGGCTCGGGCGCTTGGGGTTGTTGGTCTTTCTTGTTTTGGTTACTATTAGCGTTGTTATGATTACGCTTGACAAAATGTGGATTTTTCTCTTGACGCTCATCCTTATTGCTTTTACCCTGCTTGTAGTGGGTGCGAGCCCAGCCGGCTTCTGTAGCCTGGGCTTTTTCTTCAAGGGCTTTGGCAGATGAAGATGAAAATAAGCTTCGCTCAATGCTAGCTTCCGCTTCTCTGGCAAATGCCAAAGCAGAAGGCAAGTTCTTGGGTTGAGCTGGGAAAACGATTGCCCTTAAGAATTTTTTTAGACCTGAGATGAATGCATGCAACGCATCCGCTCTAACCTCTCTGTTTAATAAGTCAGCGCCTTCTTGGTCGTGAGACATGATGATTTTGTTAGTAACAAGGGTTAACTTTCGCTCGACTGTATCGTAATATTCCATTAGCGCTAAGTCACCTTGTCTGACCATCTCTAGCCCTTGGCGCAGGGTGCGTAGTAATGTCCTATCTGAGTATGTGCAATCTAGTCTTGCTATTATTGCATCGAAATTAAGTACGGTGTTGTGTGACACCAGCAATGCCCTAGCGGAACCTCTGATTTTGTTTCTAATTATAGTCACAACTTGATAGTGTGAGGTGCTTCCATTGTATGGCCTGAACAGTTCGTATGCGTCAGTGGCTGACTGCCGCCATGCAACGTAGTCATCCTGAATCCCGTCAAAGTCTGGGATTTAACACAGTCTATAGGAATTTCACACTTAATTGTTGGGTCGACAGAAATTCTCTCAAAAACCTCTACCTGAGGGGCATCTACGCGCAAACTGATGACTTGATCTTGGACCGCTTTAAGCTGCGCCTGAAAACTCAACTGTTGCTGCGCCAATGCTCGGCTAACAGCAGCTTGCACTATCGCCTGAATCTGCTCTGCGTTCATGGTTGACTCAAGTAGGCACTGTTGTCCGCTATTATTTCCAGGTTCTGAACACCAGCTATCTTCACTGTCGTATTCTACTTTCACTTCTCTATAGGTTCCTGACCAACTCATCAATTGTATGATCGAGGTGACACATTTCACTTGCACAGTTTGTTATTTTTCCGATTGTTGTAAATCGGTAACGCGTAAAATGTAATTGCAGAAAAATATTTTTGAATATTGAGTTGAAGCCTTTAGCTGAACTTACATGTTTTATTGTGGGTTCTAATATGTTGGGCGCCAATATTAATAAATGCAGTGTCCCGCGTTGTTATTCGATGTTATGCGTGAATCCCGCGTTGTTCTCCTTGATCCAGGGATATTGCTATCGCTCCTTGATGCGGAGATGTTGCTGTTGATTATGTTGTGAAGTTGACTGACTTCTATTGCTGGCCTTGGGCTCAGACAATAATAAAAGATAAGATTTTATCGACAAGTGTCGGAGCAGTATATTTATTCTCGCGACTTATGTTTTACGCGCTTCATATAAAACTAAAAATGCAAATCAAAAAAGGCCTAACTCTAAAGCCAAGTCTGACACGCGCATCACGCCACAATGTCATGGTCGGCAAGCCGACTCAGCATAATCATAGGCAATAAGCAGAAGACTCTTGCGACAATAACAAAAGTGTGCGATTACCGCCGCTGACCATTGCAGCTATAGAGCGCTGATGCAGACGCTTAGCGCTGTGACCCAACGGCAACCCAACGAACAATTATAAACGCTTGGATTGCTTAGGGCAATCCAACAACAACTATTATTTTAACTTATCAGTTAACTTGTATATGCACATTCATATGCGTGAACTCTTTTTCGAATTCTAATGCGATTATTTGTGCATGTGTGCTATTATCTTAGCTTTTGACGAAGACGATTAAAATGCTACTGTAGCTCGGTGGTAGAAGTGTTGGCTGGCGAGCTATCAAACCCGAGTTTGAATGTCGCTGTGTCAACGAAGATTTCTTCGTATTGTTTATTTTTTTACTTTTTAACTTAACACACTTATTGGTCCAAGTGAAACTTACTGCTGGGACATCAGCGCTTTGAAATATTCTGGAGCAACAAACTGGGGAAAATTTTGTATTTGGCATGTACACTCTCAAAAAGCCTTCGCAGATCAACTGCTATCAACATTAAAAGATATAGTTTCCTATTTTGTTAAAATTTTGCAAGAAATTTCACAACTACGGCATGCACCACTATGACACTTTTAATACCCTGAACCCATTGAAAATGTGTAAAATGGTTTTTTTGCAAATAACAGGCAGAAGGAAGCATCTCCGACCCCATAAAGTATATATATTCTTGATCAGGACGACGAGCCAAGTCGATTTAGCCATGTCCGTCTGTCCGTCCGTTCGTCTGTCCGTCTGTATGAACGCAGCGATCTCGGAAACTAGAAAAGCTAGAAACCTAAACTAAACGACTATATTTTCTCCTAAACCATACGCAGAACAAGTTTATAACTTTTTTTTCGATATCTTGCTCCGTTTTATTATTATCGATAAAAATCGATTTTAAGACTTGGTTTTCTTGGCAATATCGGAGAATGTAAGAGCTGCTCGTAAGGGATACGCAGATTATGAATATTTCGGATTTTGGATACTTCCCCCATTCGCCCCCCCCCCCCATATCAAGAAAACGGAAATCAAATACTACAGACTTGCGTTTTTGTTTGTTCATAGATTTGGATGCTCTTATTAAGCACTGAAATATATAATCAAAACATAAGGTGGCACTATCAAATATTAAATTACGTTAAACAGACAAATGTCCTAAGGAAAATATAAATAATTGTAAATATATTTACTAACTAGAAAACTAGTTTTGTTAAAAAGTATTAAAATGTTATTTAACATGCAATGCATACATGTATTTAGAAATATATATAAATTAATTCTCTGCATGTATGCTGTAGAACAAACTCTGTTAACTAACAGTGTTATGTCAATCGTGAATAAACTTTCGTTGCGTACAGATCGTGTTTCTTTCGCTAATTAAATCCAGGCTCTCCCTGACGCAGGGAACTCGCTCCAACAGGTTATGGGCCCAGGACGTAACCTGGTAGGACTGTAAAGTTTATAATGCGGATTTTCCAGAGTTACGAACTCGGAAAGGTTCAGACTGGCAAATAAGTAAATTGCGTCGCAGTAATAGTAAAATGAGTGCATTGTACCAAGTAGACAAGCTGGACGAGAAGAACTATGGTTCTCTGAGCATCCAGATGCGAAGCGTGTTGGAACATGCGGATCTATGGGAAATTGCGTCGGGGAATTTAAATGTGTCAAATGTCGGAGAAGGTGTTAACTGGATTGCGTTGGATCGTAAGGCATTGGCAACGATCACGCTGAGTGTAAAGACATCGCAGTTGGTATACATCAAGAATTGCAAAAATTCGCATGAGGCATGGATTAAATTGCGCGAAGTCCAGCGGCCAAGCGGACCAGTGCGTAAAATCTCGCTATTTAAAAAGTTGCTCAATTCACGCATGGCGGAAGAGCAGAGTATGGCTAGTCATCTGAACACATTTAGTGAAATTGTGGACCAGTTAGCCGGAGTTGGAATAGAAATATTTGACGAACTCAAGGTCATTATTTTGCTTTCCAGGGTTTCAGACGTTTATGAGAATTTCGTTGTCGCCATTGAGACGCGCGACAGTTTGCCAACGTTCGAAATTCTAAGCATAAAGCTGAAAGAAGAAGGCGAGAGCAAAGAAAATGCAGAAAAGCTCAGCGACACAGCGCAGGTTTTTGCAGTTAAGCAACGGCAAAATAACAGCGCGAAGGCAGCCACAAAGAAGAAGCTGACAAACGTTGTCTGCTATAAGTGCGGCGAAGAAGGGCACATTAGAGCGAATTGTCGCAGTCAAATTTCTAAGCATGACGAATTTAAGAAAGGCGCAGTGAAGAGCGTGCAGCGAAATTGCAGTTTACTGAATGCGTTGGAAGCAAGCAGTTTTAAGCGATCAAGCTGGTGCTTGGACAGCGGGGCAACAAGTCATATGTGTTGCAACAAGCAAATGTTTTCAAAGCTTGAGCCACATAGTGAAATGATCGGCCTGGCGGATTCCGGCTTCTTGCAAGCGGAAGGCATGGGCAAAGTTAAGCTAAAAACGGATTTGTGTACGCTGGTACTAAGCAATGTGCTATATGTTCCAAAGTTGACAGCAATTTTATGTCTGTGAGTCAAGCGGTAGCAAACAATATTGTCGTACATTTTGGGCCAAAAGTTGCAAGAGTTGTGCAAGGTGGCGAATGTATACTCGAGGTCAAGCGAGTCGGTAGTTTGTACACGTTTGAAGGTAGAAATAACAGATGTTATGTTGCTGTTAAAGCTGATGGCGTACTATGGCATAACAGATACGGGCATCTAAATTACGCAAGCCTACAGGAAATGGAAAACAAAGGATTGGTGCGTGGAATGGAAAACATGGAGATGTTACAGAAGGTATCATGTAAGACGTGCATGGTAAGCAAGGTTCACGTGCAGCCATTCCCAAGTTCATTAGAGAGCCGAGCACATGAACTTCTGGAGTTAGTTCACAGTGATGTATGCGGCCCTTTCGAAACAAAGTTGCTTAGTGGCGCCAGATATTTTTTGACATTTATTGTACATTTGACATTTGTGTACTTCCTGAAAGGAAAAGACGAGGTTTTTCGAAAGTTCGTGGAATTAAAAAATCTGGTTGAGCGCCAAACAGGAAAAAGGATTAAAAGTATTCGCAGTGACAACGGGCGCGAATATGTAAATAAAATATTCAACGGTTTTTTGAAAACTAATGGAATTGCACGGTAGTTGACCGTGGCGTACAGTCCGCAACAAAATGGTGTTGCGGAACGTGCTAATCGTACAATAGTGTTTGTTGGCGCAGTCAGGATTAGGCCAGTCTCTGTGGGAAGAGGCAGTAAACACAGCGGTGTATTTACGTAATCGTGCAGCTATGAAGGCGCTGATCAATATGACCCCAATGGAAGCGTGGACTGGTAAGAAACCATCGATAAGCCATTTAAAAGTTTTTGGTTCCGTTGCAGTGGCACTGGACAAGGGTCATCGTAAGTGCAAGTTCCAGCCCAAGGGTAATGAATACCGAATGGTTGGGTACTCAATACAGGCTACAGGTTACCGGCTCTACGATGAAGAAACCAGGACAGTTGTCGACCGACGAGATGTTCTCTTTGGTGAGCTTCGCTGTTTGGAGCAGGCAAGCGGTGATGCAGTAACATTTGATATGTTAAGTGAAGGGCATCAAGCTAAAAATGTTAGCGACGAAGAGAATGAAGATGACGTGGACCCCAGCGATGACGACGTCACTTCTCAGTCGGATGCTACTAGCAGAGGAGGTTGAAAGGCGTGAGGACCACACGTATAGGACCTGGTAGACCGAAACTGCTAAGGACGGGCAGACCTGGTCGCCCAAGGAAGCAGTACAACGTACTCAGCGCAATGGTCACGAGCGACGTGCCCATTCCAACATCCTTTGAGGAGGCGATGCGTGGGTTCGCATGCTTCACATTGGCGCGAAGGCAATGCAAAGGAGTACGAGGCTTTGATTACGAATCAAACCTAGCAGTTGGCAAAAGATCAACGAGCAATTGGGTGCAAGTGGGTATACAGCTTGAAGCGAGATGTAAACGGCCGAATACAGCGCTTTAAGGCACGATTGGTGGCAAAAGGATGTTCGCAGCGGTATGGCGTTAACTACAGCGAAACATTTTCTCCAGTTTGCAGACTAGAGATTTTGCGATTTATCTTGGCACTAGCGGCAGAATTGCAGTTGTACCTACATCAAATGGATGTGTGTACTGCGTACCTCACCAGTGATCTGGCAGACACTGTTTACATGAAGTTGCATCAGGGATATGCAGATGGCAGTTCATCGAACAAAGTTTTGTTGCTGAAGAAGGCGATATATGGATTGAAACAATCTGGAAGGGAGTGGAACTCCAAGCTTGACAGCGTGTTGCGTAACATTAGGTTTGTCGCATGCGACAATGAGCCATGCCTTTATAGGCGGGAGGGAGATAATCTTGCATTAATTCTTGTTTACGTTGACGATCTCCTTATACCATGCCAATCGAAGTCAGAGATGGTCAGCATTGCTTAAAGCTGTATTTCAAAGCCATTTGAATGCGTTGACAAAGGGCCACTGGAACTGTTTCTTGGCATGGAGATTCAACGCGACGGAAAAGTTGGCGAGATCACTCTGGGCCATACGCAGTATATAAAGGAGCTATTGCGTAAACACGGCATGGAAAACTGTAGACCAGCAGCTACGCCTTTGGAGGCGGTAGATGTAACATCGTACCAAGCTCAAGTGGGAGAGCTGATGTGGTTGGCTTTAACCACACGACCAGATATTTTGCACTCGGTTGCAAAATTGGCTCAGCGGAACATGGAGCCGCATAGTGAGCATCTTGCGGGTGTGAAGCACAACCTGCATTATTTAGCGTCTACAGCGGAGCTGAAGATACACTACAAAAGGTGTGGAAAGCCTTTCGAGAGTTTTGTTGATGCTGACTGGGCTGGTGACCAGGTTGACTGCAAATCATATACTGGCTATGTATTCTTTCTTGCTGGCGGGCCGATATCCTGGAAATCGGAGAAACAGCGCAGCGTGGCACTCAGCAGCACGGAGGCTGAGTAGATGGCTATGTCTACGGCAGGCTAATCGTCGAAGTTCGCTGCGGTACTGAGATTACGCCTACGGTGTTGTATGGAGACAACCTAAGCGCGCAGCAATTAGCTAAGAACCCAGTACATCGTGCTAGAACTAAGCATATTGATATAAGATATCATTTTGTACGACAAGTTGTCATTCAGGGCAAAATTGCTTTGAAGTATGTTTCTACAAATAGTATGATAGCTGACATGCTAACTAAGAATTTGTCAAAAGGAAAACATAATGAATTTATGAACATGTTAAATTTGAATTAATTTTTGTAAACATGTTTGCATTGAGGAAGGGTATTAAAATATTATTTAACATGCAATGCATACATGTATTTAGACATATTTATAAATTCATTCTCTGCATGTATGCTGTAGAACAAACTCTGTTAACTAACAGTCAATCGTGAATAAACTTTCGTTGCGTACAGATCGTGTTTCTTTCGCTAATTAAATCCAGGCTCTCCCTGACGCAGGGAACTCGCTCCAACAAAAAGAATGCAGTTTACAAATTGGAAACAATTTTTTAATTTTAGTGGTCCTCATTAAAAAAAAGCTGACTATATGGATAATTCGTTATTGCAATAAATTTCTTGTTTACATACGCTTACATTACATATTCATACGTTTTGTGTTGCAAAAATAACCAGTGCCAGTCAATATTTTTTTTTATTGATTTTCTGACAGTGCAGTCAGTAATTAGTTTAAATGAATTGAGCTGCTTCTTTGTGCATAATTGTATTTAGAGATTGCGTCAACTGATTTTGATTAATTTTAAGAAAACTCAAAATTGTTGGCGGAATGACCTTTGATTTTGTCAGACATTTCTGTTTGAGATTTAGCGCGAACAGTTGACTTTGATTTGAGACTGTACCGCAAAACGTAAACTATCATTCCAATGGTTTTTTTTAATAATGAAATTGAATTTTTATATGAAAAAGAAAATACGCTCGTTTTCGGTGTGCACACATGCATACGTATGTATATTAATAAATGCAGTGTCCCGCGTTGTTATTCGATGTTATGCGTGAATCCCGCGTTGTTCTCCTTGATCCAGGGATATTGCTATCGCTCCTGGATCCGGAGATGTTGCTGTTGATTAGGTTGTGAAGTTGACTGACTTCTATTGCTGGCCTTGGGCTCAGACAATAATAAAAGATAAGATTTTATCGACAAGTGTCGGAGCAGTAGATTTATTCTCGCGACTTATGTTTTGCGCGCTTCATATAAAACTAAAAATTCAAATAAAAAAATGCCTAAATTAAAAGCCAAGTCTGACACGCGCATCACGCCACTATGTCATGGTCGGCAAGCCGACTCAGCATAATCATAGGCAATAAGCGGAAGACTCTTGCGACAATAACAAAAGTGTCCGATTACCGCCGCTGACCATTGCAGCTATAGAGCACTGATGCAGACGCTTAGCGCTGTGATTGCTTAAGGCAACCCAACGAACAATTATAAACGCTTGGATTGCTTAGGGCAATCCAACAACAACTATTATATTAACTTATCAGATGGATGGTTTTGATGTTATGGCTGTTTAGTCTATGGAGTAGTGGCATGCTCAGGACTGCGTCGTGGCTGATGATGTTTAGAAGTGGCGATACCGCTATGCCTGGAGTTGTGCTCAGGACTTCACGCTGGTTCACGTATTTAGTGCCATTGATGACTGCTAGGCGCTCGAAAGTGACAAGGTGTGTGCCATTCGTTGATATTTCAGGGCCATCGTCAACGCTGATTCTTGCCGGGCTTTCGTTGATGATTATTGCACCGTCGTCTACGTACGTGATTAGCTCTAAATGGCTGGGCTGCGT
Source organism: Drosophila colorata (assembly GCA_035041545.1). Lineage (NCBI taxonomy): Eukaryota > Metazoa > Arthropoda > Insecta > Diptera > Drosophilidae > Drosophila > Drosophila colorata. The sequence continues at coordinate 14,397 of JAWNLD010000173.1, forward strand.
GTGGCAAAGAGCAGTGCTTCCGGCGTGCAAGCCCCGTGCGCTAGTACGTCATCCTTACACTCGGCTACGATGTCATCTTGTAGTTGCAATATGGTGTGATGGTGTGATACGAACACGGTGATCTTCTTACAAATAAACATTATTTTTGGGTATGCGATTAATATGTGAATAATGTTCTCGGACTGAAATACCTTAATATTAGATGCTTCTAATAAACTAACTACAGGAATGTCGAAGATTTGTTCAACTAGAGACTTCAAATCATCATGGTTAAAAATGGTAGGATTTATTATATTTGACTTGGCCAAAGTAACTGTTTAAATCAAATTTTGAATTTCTGTGATTAGCATTCTGTTTCTTGCCAACAGTGCCTCGTATAAGTGTGGGGTGTCAACAAAATCATTTTTCTTTGCTTTAATTATTTGATTGATGGTATCTGTAAGTTGATTAATATGTTTTTGAATTTCTGAGTTTATAACCATCTGTCTATTGTTTGATTCTATTAATTGAAATTCGGACATTTTGATTTTTTCCAAATCTGAGGCGTCTGGAGTGCCTGCTACTACCTTAAGCGCTGTGCCCAGGAAGTCTAAACTTCTGGCTATTCTGTGATGGATTTGAAGAACGGACAAAAGACTTCTAACGTGATCTGTATCGACATCTAATAATTTTCGCATATGCGACTGCGGGAATAGTTTACTTAACCTTTCTGTCTCGTCTGCAATTGCTGTGATATCAGACAAATTGCTCGAGTGCCTCAAGTAGTCCCTCTGTTCTCATACAATTGCATCGCCATCAATTACAGGAATGTAATTAGAGTGCGAATAGTCGGTGATTCGACCGTTCACTATTGTCACTCCCCTTAACAAGAACAGACGTTCCTAGGGCTACTTGTACCTTTTCCTCTGAACATAAAGGAGATAATTTGTTGCCCAGTCTTTTGTTGTTCTTTACGAACACTTTTTCACCTACGTCAAATACCCTGTTTTGTTTATTCGGGTTGCATCTCTCGACATTAGTTTTCTGAGCTTTAGTTATTTTTGCTTTTATAGCCTGTCGGAAGTTTTCAGATGCAGCATGAATGACTTCTAGTGGTTTAAAGTCTGTGACTGAGTGCAGAGTTTTGTTATACTCTACTGTTGCCCTCATTATTAATTCAGTTGTGTCATCGATTTTCTTATCGATTTTTAGGTACCTTGCTATTTCGGCTAGGGTGCTATGGAAACGTTCTACCTGACCACCGTTTGACACACTGTGGAGAGGAGGAGCATTTACGATGTTAATGTCATAGCTGTTTTTGAGGAGCGATGTTATCGTTTCCGATTTGAAAGCTGCCTCGTTGTCGCAATAAATAGTTTTTATGCTTGGGAATAAATTGACTAACTGCAATATTGGAGCTCTGACGTCAATTATTGTGCGAGAGACTAACGGCTGGACAACTGTGAATTTAGAAAACTTGTCGATGCAAGTTAAAAACTGTTTTTTGTCCGTATTGAATATATCAATATGCAGCATTTCCCCAGGGTAAGAGGGAATTGGTGTTGTTCCAAGCTCTTGTTTTTTGGGGTGTCTATCGTATTTCCCTTTGGTGCAAACTTTACAATTTGCGACGATTTCACTTGCTAGTTTGTTCATTTTTGGAAAATAGTAGTCGCGAAGGACTTGCTTTAGCATTTTCTTGGGCCGCACGATGCGCACGGCTATGCTCGGTTGTTATTATTTCCCTTTGCTCATTCTTGTCTATGACGTCGCACACTAAGTTCTTACAATGCCAAAATTTCGTTGACGGGAATTTCAATACAATGTTGTGTTGGAAACTGGCAAGTGTTGGCAAAACGCAATGTATTGCGTTTACCACGGTTGGGTTGATCACTTCTTTAAGTGTCTCAAAAATAGTGCTTTTGTCCGTGAAATTGATTAAAGGCGAGTTTTGCTGCCAAAAAGTATGAAGTTCCGTTTAGTGGGAAACAAGCCTCTTCTAAAACTATTTGATTCCGAAAGCAGTTTATAGGCTTTTCGGTTGTTTCGACCGTTTGGTCAATGACAGCTCGCTGTGTATGGTCGCGACGTCGGAAGGAGGTTCGTCTTGTAGAGCGTTTACATTTTGCCGTGATAAGGCATCCGCTACAAAATTTTCCTTGCCTGGCTTGTAGAACATTTTCGCATCATGTTCGTCAATGTAAGCCTTCCACCTTTTTATTTTTGCGTAAGTGTTCTTTTCAGAAACTGCAAAAGTTAAAGGCTGATGGTCAGTGAAAATTTGTATATCTTTGGTACCATACAGAAAATTCTGCAGCTTACCTAGAGCCCATACAATGGCTAGTAACTCTCTCTCGTTAGTAGCGTAATTTCGCTCGCATTGCTTTAAGGTTCGCGAGATCATTGTAATGGGGCGACCTCCCTGGGATAATACAGCCCCGATGCCATTAGCAGAGGCGTCGGTGGTCAAGTCAAAGGGTTGTTTAAAGTCCGGGTACATAACAATGTCATCTTCTGACACCAGGATGTTTCTTAGGCGTTCGCTAACAGTTCCGTTTAGGCCTTTTAGAATGTCCGTTAATGGCTTCGCAATCGCGGCGTAGTCTTTAACGAACCTTCTATAATAACTAGCCAAGCCGAGGAATGATCTTAAGCTCAATACATTTTTTGGCTCAATGTATTCCTGCATGGCTTTGACCTTTTCGGGGTCAGTTTTTGCCCCGCCCTTGGTCACTATGAACTCTAAATATTCGACGCTTTCTTTAAAAAATTTGGTTTTTTCCTGGGAAACTCTCATGTTAGCGTTACTCAAGCACTAAAGTACTGAGTTGATATGCTGAACATGGTCGGCTTCATTTTGACAGAAAATGATCACGTCGTCTACATAGACGTAACATATTTTGCCTATCAGTTCCCTGAGCACGTCGTCTATGGTCCTTTGAAAAATACTACCAGCATTTTTCAGACCGAAGGGTAAGCGACAGAATTCATATTTCCCGCCGTTTACCGAAAATGAAGTTTTCTCGCGGTCTTGTTCCGCCAGATAGATTTGATGATACCCTGATTTCAAGTCCAATGTTGTGAAAAATTTAGCTTTTCCCATGTTTGCTAAAATCATGGGAATGGAAGGCATAGGGTATCTATCAGGAATGGTTTGCTCGTTTAGTTTCCTAAAGTCGATAACCAGTCGTTTGTTTTTATTGCCGTTGGCATCTGTACCTTTTTTGTCAACTACCCATGTTGGGCTGTTGTCTGGGGATCTCGATGGTCTTATTATGCCATCTTTCAATAACTGTTTTATTTCGTTGTTTACGAAATCAGCTACTCCCATAGGGTGTGGATACATATTTGAATACACCGGCTCATTGCTTTCTGTTCGAATTGTGGCGACGACAGAAGTATTATAGGGTAAAGCCTCGCAAGAGGTCGAAAACACCTTTAATCTCTTTAAAATCATCTTTTTAAATTCCTTCTTGACGGAATTTGGTACCACAATATCGTCTACGTGAGTAAAGTTAACACTATCACAGTTGTAAAACTGTAGCTTTTCCGCTGTATTGTTGTATTCAAGGGTGCCGTTATTCAAATTTATTGTTACTCTTGCCTGTGTTAACAGATCGAAGCCATTTATAGCATCAAAGGTGCCAAGTGTGTCTAGTATGAAAAACGGGGACACTTGTCGGAAAACCGACATAAGACATTTGTTTTCGATTTTACTGGAGCTATGTATGGAACTCACAGTGAAAGGCTTGGCGACTGGCATTATGTTTTTTAGCTCCTTTACGTGCTTCACATAATTTTTTGCCGCGCCGGTGTCTATTAAAATTTTTAGCGTTCTCCCAGCCAACTACCTTTCGATGACGGGTAGCCGGGAGCGTTCTCTAAAAAATTTAATGAGTCAACGTCAAATACGGATTCGTTATCCTCATCTATGTCATTGACTTCCGGCTCCGCTACGTTTTTTCGGCCTTCCTCGGTATCAACAGGGGCCCTCTGGACAACTTTGTTCAACCTCTGGCGCCTTTGGCCAGACGAGTTCTGTCTTTTCATAGCAGCCGCGTTACTAGCCTGCTGCTTACCAAAATCGATGGGCTGCCTAAATTTTGAGGATGAATCTATATCCATCGGCTCGGGCGCTTGGGGTTGTTGGTCTTTCTTGTTTTGGTTACTATTAGCGTTGTTATGATTACGCTTGACAAAATGTGGATTTTTCTCTTGACGCTCATCCTTATTGCTTTTACCCTGCTTGTAGTGGGTGCGAGCCCAGCCGGCTTCTGTAGCCTGGGCTTTTTCTTCAAGGGCTTTGGCAGATGAAGATGAAAATAAGCTTCGCTCAATGCTAGCTTCCGCTTCTCTGGCAAGTGCCAAAGCAGAAGGCAAGTTCTTGGGTTGAGCTGGGAAAACGATTGCCCTTAAGAATTTTTTTAGACCTGAGATGAATGCATGCAACGCATCCGCTCTAACCTCTCTGTTTAATAAGTCAGCGCCTTCTTGGTCGTGAGACATGATGATTTTGTTAGTAACAAGGGTTAACTTTCGCTCGACTGTATCGTAATATTCCATTAGCGCTAAGTCACCTTGTCTGACCATCTCTAGCCCTTGGCGCAGGGTGCGTAGTGATGTCCTATCTGAGTATGTGCAATCTAGTCTTGCTATTATTGCATCGAAATTAAGTACGGTGTTGTGTGACACCAGCAATGCCCTAGCGGAACCTCTGATTTTGTTTCTAATTATAGTCACAACTTGATAGTGTGAGGTGCTTCCATTGTATGGCCTGAACAGTTCGTATGCGTCAGTGGCTGACTGCCGCCATGCAACGTAGTCATCCTGAGTCCCGTCAAAGTCTGGGATTTAACACAGTCTATAGGAATTTCACACTTAATTGTTGGGTCGACAGAAATTCTCTCAAAAACCTCTACCTGAGGGGCATCTACGCGCAAACTGATGACTTGATCTTGGACCGCTTTAAGCTGCGCCTGAAAACTCAACTGTTGCTGCGCCAATGCTTGGCTAACAGCAGCTTGCACTATCGCCTGAATCTGCTCTGCGTTCATGGTTGACTCAAGTAGGCACTGTTGTCCGCTATTATTTTCAGGTTCTGAACACCAGCTATCTTGACTGTCGTATTCTACTTTCACTTCTCTATAGGTTCCTGACCAACTCATCAATTGTATGATCGAGGGGACACCTTTCACTTGTTATTTGTTTGTTATTTTTCCGATTGTTGTAAATCGGTAACGCGTAAAATGTAATTGCAGAAAAATATTTTTGAATATTGAGTTGAAGCCTTTAGCTGAACTTACATGTTTTATTGTGGGTTCTAATATGTTGGGCGCCAATATTAATAAATGCAGTGTCCCGCGTTGTTATTCGATGTTATGCGTGAATCCCGCGTTGTTCTCCTTGATCCAGGGATATTGCTATCGCTCCTTGATGCGGAGATGTTGCTGTTGATTATGTTGTGAAGTTGACTGACTTCTATTGCTGGCCTTGGGCTCAGACAATAATAAAAGATAAGATTTTATCGACAAGTGTCGGAGCAGTATATTTATTCTCGCGACTTATGTTTTACGCGCTTCATATAAAACTAAAAATGCAAATCAAAAAAGGCCTAACTCTAAAGCCAAGTCTGACACGCGCATCACGCCACAATGTCATGGTCGGCAAGCCGACTCAGCATAATCATAGGCAATAAGCAGAAGACTCTTGCGACAATAACAAAAGTGTGCGATTACCGCCGCTGACCATTGCAGCTATAGAGCGCTGATGCAGACGCTTAGCGCTGTGACCCAACGGCAACCCAACGAACAATTATAAACGCTTGGATTGCTTAGGGCAATCCAACAACAACTATTATTTTAACTTATCAGTTAACTTGTATATGCACATTCATATGCGTGAACTCTTTTTCGAATTCTAATGCGATTATTTGTGCATGTGTGCTATTATCTTAGCTTTTGACGAAGACGATTAAAATGCTACTGTAGCTCGGTGGTAGAAGTGTTGGCTGGCGAGCTATCAAACCCGAGTTTGAATGTCGCTGTGTCAACGAAGATTTCTTCGTATTGTTTATTTTTTTACTTTTTAACTTAACACACTTATTGGTCCAAGTGAAACTTACTGCTGGGACATCAGCGCTTTGAAATATTCTGGAGCAACAAACTGGGGAAAATTTTGTATTTGGCATGTACACTCTCAAAAAGCCTTCGCAGATCAACTGCTATCAACATTAAAAGATATAGTTTCCTATTTTGTTAAAATTTTGCAAGAAATTTCACAACTACGGCATGCACCACTATGACACTTTTAATACCCTGAACCCATTGAAAATGTGTAAAATGGTTTTTTTTGCAAATAACAGGCAGAAGGAAGCATCTCCGACCCCATAAAGTATATATATTCTTGATCAGGACGACGAGCCAAGTCGATTTAGCCATGTCCGTCTGTCCGTCCGTTCGTCTGTCCGTCTGTATGAACGCAGCGATCTCGGAAACTAGAAAAGCTAGAAACCTAAACTAAACGACTATATTTTCTCCTAAACCATACGCAGAACAAGTTTATAACTTTTTTTTCGATATCTTGCTCCGTTTTATTATTATCGATAAAAATCGATTTTAAGACTTGGTTTTCTTGGCAATATCGGAGAATGTAAGAGCTGCTCGTAAGGGATACGCAGATTATGAATATTTCAGATTTTGGATACTTCCCCCATTCGCCCCCCCCCCCCCCATATCAAGAAAACGGAAATCAAATACTACAGACTTGCGTTTTTGTTTGTTCATAGATTTGGATGCTCTTATTAAGCACTGAAATATATAATCAAAACATAAGGTGGCACTATCAAATATTAAATTACGTTAAACAGACAAATGTCCTAAGGAAAATATAAATAATTGTAAATATATTTACTAACTAGAAAACTAGTTTTGTTAAAAAGTATTAAAATGTTATTTAACATGCGATGCACACATGTATTTAGAAATATATATAAATTAATTCTCTGCATGTATGCTGTAGAACAAACTCTGTTAACTAACAGTGTTATGTCAATCGTGAATAAAGTGCGGATTTTCCAGAGTTACGAACTCGGAAAGGTTCAGACTGGCAAATAAGTAAATTGCGTCGCAATAATAGTAAAATGAGTGCATTGTACCAAGTAGACAAGCTGGACGAGAAGAACTATGGTTCTTGGAGCATCCAGATGCGAAGCGTGTTGGAACATGCGGATCTATGCTAAATTGCGTCGGGGAATTTAAATGTGTCAAATGTCGGAGAAGGTGTTAACTGGATTGCGTTGGATCGTAAGGCATTGGCAACGATCACGCTGAGTGTAAAGACATCGCAGTTGGTATACATCAAGAATTGCAAAAATTCGCATGAGGCATGGATTAAATTGCGCGAAGTCCAGCGGCCAAGCGGACCAGTGCGTAAAATCTCGCTATTTAAAAAGTTGCTCAATTCACGCATGGCGGAAGAGCAGAGTATGGCTAGTCATCTGAACACATTTAGTGAAATTGTGGACCAGTTAGCCGGAGTTGGAATAGAAATATTTGACGAGCTCAAGGTCATTATTTTGCTTTCCAGGGTTTCAGACGTTTATGAGAATTTCGTTGTCGCCATTGAGACGCGCGACAGTTTGCCAACTTTCGAAATTCTAAGCATAAAGCTGAAAGAAGAAGGCGAGAGCAAAGAAAATGCAGAAAAGCTCAGCGACACAGCGCAGGTTTTTGCAGTTAAGCAACGGCAAAATAACAGCGCGAAGGCAGCCACAAAGAAGAAGCTGACAAACGTTGTCTGCTATAAGTGCGGCGAAGAAGGGCATATTAGAGCGAATTGTCGCAGTCAAATTTCTAAGCATGACGAATTTAAGAAAGGCGCAGTGAAGAGCGTGCAGCGAAATTGCAGTTTACTGAATGCGTTGGAAGCAAGCAGTTTTAAGCGATCAAGCTGGTGCTTGGACAGCGGGGCAACAAGTCATATGTGTTGCAACAAGCAAATGTTTTCAAAGCTTGAGCCACATAGTGAAATGATCGGCCTGGCGGATTTCGGCTTCTTGCAAGCGGAAGGCATGGGCAAAGTTAAGCTAAAAACGGATTTGTGTACGCTGGTACTAAGCAATGTGCTATATGTTCCAAAGTTGACAGGCAATTTTATGTCTGTGAGTCAAGCGGTAGCAAACAATATTGTCGTACATTTTGGGCCAAAAGTTGCAAGAGTTGTGCAAGGTGGCGAATGTATACTCGAGGTCAAGCGAGTCGGTAGTTTGTACACGTTTGAAGGTAGAAATAACAGATGTTATGTTGCTGTTAAAGCTGATGGCGTACTATGGCATACCAGATACGGGCATCTAAATTACGCAAGCTTACAGGAAATGGAAAACAAAGGATTGGTGCGTGGAATGGAAAACATGGAGATGTTACAGAAGGTATCATGTAAGATGTGCATGGTAAGCAGGTTCACGTGCAGCCATTCCCAAGTTCATCAGAGAGCCGAGCGCAAGAACTTCTGAAGTTAGTTCACAGTGATGTATGCGGCCCTTTCGAAACAAAGTCGCTTAATGGCGCCAGATATTTTTTGACATTTATTGTACATTTGACATTTGTGTACTTCCTGAAAGGAAAAGACGAGGTTTTTCGAAAGTTCGTGGAATTAAAAAATCTGGTTGAGCGCCAAACAGGAAAAAGGATTAAAAGTATTCGCAGTGACAACGGGCACGAATATGTAAATAAAATATTCAACGGTTTTTTGAAAACTAATGGAATTGCACGGCAGTTGACCGTGGCGTACAGTCCGCAACAAAATGGTGTTGCGGAACGTGCTAATCGTACAATAGTGGAGATGGCTCGATGTTTGTTGGCGCAGTCAGGATTAGGCCAGTCTCTGTGGGCAGAGGCAGTAAACACAGCGGTGTATTTACGTAATCGTGCAGCTACGAAGGCGCTGATCAATATGACCCCAATGGAAGCGTGGACTGGTAAGAAACCATCGATAAGCCATTTAAAAGTTTTTGGTTCCGTTGCAGTGGCACTGGACAAGGGTCATCGTAAGTGCAAGTTCCAGCCCAAGGGTAATGAATACCGAATGGTTGGGTACTCAATACAGGCTACAGGTTACCGGCTCTACGATGAAGAAACCAGGACGGTTGTCGACCGACGAGATGTTCTCTTTGGTGAGCTTCGCTGTTTGGAGCAGGCAAGCGGTGATGCAGTAACATTTGATATGTTAAGTGAAGGGCATCAAGCTAAAAATGTTAGCGACGAAGAGAATGAAGATGACGTGGACCCCAGCGATGATGACGTCACTTCTCAGTCGGATGCTACTAGTAAAGGTAGCGTAGATGAATTTGCAAGTGCAGAGGAGGTTGAAAGGCGTGAGGACCACACGTATAGGACCTGGTAGACCAAAACTGCTAAGGACGGGCAGACCTGGTCGCCCAAAAAAGCAGTACAACGTACTCAGCGCAATGGTCACGAGCGATGTGCCCATTCCAACATCCTTTGAGGAGGCGATGCGTGGTTCGCATGCTTCACATTGGCGCGAAGCAATGCAAAAGGAGTACGAGGCTTTGATTACGAATCAAACCTGGCAGTTGGCAGATTTGCCAAAAGATCAACGAGCAATTGGGTGCAAGTGGGTATACAGCTTGAAGCGAGATGTAAACGGCCAAATACAGCGCTTAAAGGCACGATTGGTGGCAAAAGGATGTTCGCAGCGGTATGGCGTTAACTACAGCGAAACATTTTCTCCAGTTTGCAGACTAGAGATTTTGCGATTTATCTTGGCACTAGCGGCAGAATTGCAGTTGTACCTACATCAAATGGAATTGTGTACTGCGTACCTCACCAGTGATCTGGCAGACACTGTTTACATGAAGTTGCATCAGGGATATGCAGATGGCAGTTCATCGAACAAAGTTTTGTTGCTGAAGAAGGCGATATATGGATTGAAACAATCTGGAAGGGAGTGGAACTTGACAGCGTATTGCGTAACATTAGGTTTGTCGCATGCGACAATGAGTTATGCCTTTATAGGCGGGAGGGAGATAATCTTGCATTAATTCTTGTTTACGTTGACGATCTCCTTATAGCATGCCAATCGAAGTCAGAGATGGTCAGCATTAAAGCTGATATTTCAAAGTCATTTGAATGCGTTGACAAAGGGCCACTGGAACTGTTTCTTGGCATGGAGATTCAACGCGACGGAGAAGTTGGCGAGATCACTCTGGTCCATACGCAGTATATAAAGGAGCTATTGCGTAAACACGGCATGGAAAACTGTAGACCAGCAGCTACGTCTTTGGAGGCTGGATACCAAGTGGCTAGCAACGGCAGCCATTGCCAGAAGGTAGATGTAACATCGTACCAAGCTCAAGTGGGAGAGCTGATGTGGTTGGCTTTACCCACACGACCAGATATTTTGCACTCGGTTGCAAAATTGGCTCAGCGGAACATGGAGCCGCATAGTGAGCATTTTGCGGGTGTGAAGCACATCCTGCGTTATTTAGCGTCTACAGCGGAGCTGAAGATACACTACAAAAGGTGTGGAAAGCCTTTCGAGGGTTTTGTTGATGCTGACTGGGCTGGTGATCAGGTTGACCGCAAATCATATACTGGCTATGTATTCTTTCTTGCTGGCGGGCCGATATCCTGGAAATCGGAGAAACAGCACTCAGCAGCACGGAGGCTGAGTATATGGCTATGTCTACGGCATGCAAGGAGGCTATCGTGATGCGCAGGCTAATCGTCGAAGTTCGCTGCGGTACTGAGATTACGCCTATGGTGTTGTATGGAGACAACCTAAGCGCGCAGCAATTAGCTAAGAACCCAGTACATCATGCTGGAACTAAGCATATTGATATAAGATATCATTTTGTACGACAAGTTGTCAATCAGGGCAAAATTGCTTTGAAGTATGTTTCTACAAATAGTATGATAGCTGACATGCTAACTAAGAATTTGTCAAAAGGAAAACATAATGAATTTATGAACATGTTAAATTTGAATTAATTTTTGTAAACATGTTTGCATTGAGGAAGGGTGTTAAAATGTTATTTAACATGCAATGCATATTTAGACATATTTATAAATTCATTCTCTGCATGTATGCTGTAGAACAAACTCTGTTAACTAACAGTGTTATGTCAATCGTGAATAAACTTTCGTTGCGTACAGATCGTGTTTCTTTCGCTAATTAAATCCAGGCTCTCCCTGACGCAGGGAACTCGCTCCAACAAAGAGAATGCAGTTTACAAATTGGAAACAATTTTTTAATTTTAGTGGTCCTCATTAAAAAAAAGCTGATTATATGGATAATTCGTTATTGCAATAAATTTCTTGTTTACATACACTTACATTACATATTCATACGTTTTGTGTTGCAAAAATAACCAGTGCCAGTCAATATTTTTTTTTATTGATTTTCTGACAGTGCAGTCAGTAATTAGTTTAAATGAATTGAGCTGCTTCTTTGTGCATAACTGTATTTAGAGATTGCGTCAACTGATTTTGATTAATTTCAAGAAAACTCAAATTTGTTGGCGCAATGGACTTTGATTTTGTCAGACATTTCTGTTTGAGATTTAGCGCGAACAGTTGACTTTGATTTGAGACTGTACCGCAAAACGTAAACTATCATTCCAATGGTTTTTTTAATAATGAAATTGAATTTTTATATGAAAAAGAAAATACGCTCGTTTTCGGTGTGCACACATGCATACGTATGCGTGAACTCTTTTTCGACTTCTAATGCGATCATTTGTGCATGAACGAAGACGATTAAAATGCTGCTGTAGCTCGGTGGTAGAAGTGTTGGCTGGCGAGCTATCAAACCCGAGTTTGAATGTCGCTGTGTCAACGAAGATTTCTTCGTATTGTTTATTTTTTTGGTCCAAGTGAAACTTACTGCTGGGACATCAGCGCTTTGAAATATTCTGGAGCAACAAAATGGAGAAAATTTTGTATTTGGCATGTACACTCTCAAAAAGCTTTCGCAGATCAACTGCTATCAACATTAAAAGATATAGTTTCCTATTTTGTTAAAATTTTGCTAGAAATTTCACAACTACGGCATACTCAAATTTGTCTGCACCACTATGACACTTTTTATACCCTGAACCCATTGAAATGGGTAAAATTATTTTTTGCAAATGTATGTAACAGGCATAAGGAAGCATCTCCGACCCCATAAAGTATATATATTCTTGATCAGGACGACGAGCCAAGTCGATTTAGCCATGTCCGTCTGTCCGTCCGTTCGTCTGTCCGTCTGTATGAACGCAGCGATCTCGGAAACTAGAAAAGCTAGAAACCTAAACTAAACGACTATAGATTCTCCTAAGCCATACGCAGAACAAGTTTATAACTTTTTTTTCGATATCTTGCTCCGTTTTATTATTATCGATAAAAATCGATTTTTAGACTTGGTTTTCTTGGCAATATCGGAGAATGTAAGAGCTGCTCGTAAGGGATACGCAGATTATGAATATTTCGGATTTTGGATACTTCCCCCATTCGCCCCCCCCCCCCCCCCCCCCCATATCAAGAAAACGGAAATCAAATACTACAGACTTGCGTTTTGGTTTGTTCATAGATTTGGATGCTCCTATAAAGCACTGAAAATTTTATAACGATCATACTCTTAGTTTAAAAGTTATTCAAGATGTATATAACGACAGGGTTCAGGGTATCTCCTAGTCGGGGGCACCCGAATAGAGCCCTCTTACTTTTTCTTATTGATCAAAGAAATAACATTTAGTGTTCTGACATTTTCAAAAAAAGAAAATATTGTTATATATCTTTGTATTCCTCCTATTTATCCTATTTAAACGCGAAACATGTTGCCAAGCACATGAAGTTCGCAAATAAAAATCTAAGCTGACCAGCCCAGAAATGGAGGACAATTTTTTGAACAGATAAGTATAAAGTTGGGTTTTTTGGGCGAAAAGGATCTGGTTCGTTCGTTAGGTGTCCTCAAAACTCAAAATACAATCCAAAAAACACTACATAAGCATTAAACATGGAGGGCTCAGAGTAATGGTCTTTGTGTGTTTCTCTTATTATGGAGTAGGTCCAATATATTGAGTGTCAAAACCATAATGAAACAACATGCTTGCGTCAATATTTTGGATACAGTGATGCTACCCTACGTAGAATATGAGATGCCGCTATTATCGGTCGTCTAACAAGACAATGACCCCAAGAACATCAGGAAGAAAGCAAAGGAATGGTGCGAAAAAATGTGATTAACGTTTTGGAGTGTCCTGCGCAGTCTCCAGACATCAGCCCCACCAAAAAGCTATGAGCTGATATCAAAAGGATAGTTACTGCTTCCAAACCAACAAGAAGCATATCCCTTTGGGAAGTCATTTAGAAATCCTGGAGCAGAAGTCCTATAAAACGATACCAAGACGTTACACAGCCGTTATTGCCAATAAACCCAACGCAAATAAATATTAAATTTATAGAAAAATCTTGGCTTTAATAGACAAATATCTTTAAGTAATAAAGTTGTTACTTCTCCCTCATTTTTAGTGTATATTTGAAAAGTGGAGCTATTTTTTCGCCAATTTTTTTTTTTTAGATTTCCTTAAATACGATGAAAATGTTAAATAAAATAATGAATGTTTTTTATTTCCTTCTTTATTTTGTATTCTACTTTTAAAAACATATTCCTAAGTTCCTTAAAAGTACAAATGTAGTTAGGACGCCTTTGAAAACATTATTTCTAAAGGTGGTGCTATTTTTTTTCGCAGCTGTATGTATGTAACACATACTATATACGTAGGTTTTTTTTCTCACTACATTCCTATAAAAAAAATGTAGGCAGTAAATGCTGCTTGACCTGCTTTAACTGTAGAATATGAAAAAAAATGAATTTTAACGAGGCTACCAGGTCCTAAACTGCTGGCAATGACAATTATCGAACAAATTTCATTTTGTATGGAAGAATGTTTGTTTTTCCAAGATATTTCAAACAAATTGGTCAATGATGTGCCACCGTATAAATGCTTTATATGCAAATACTATACAATTCTTTCATTTTAGAGCAATCGGCTGAAAATTAAATAGACCAATACTGTTGGGTGGCTACGTAAAATCCGCTTTCTTTTATATATAAAAATAAACATGTATTGTCGCTTTGATGAGCGTAGAAACGAAAAAAAAAATCAAAATATGGTCCGTAAATATTTAAAAACAAATAATAAATTAACCAAAACATATCCGTAAGCACAATAGCAAAAGCCAATTAAATAGCCAACATGTTAGCATATAATTTCATAGTATTATAACATTAGTTTTGAGAACAATTATTTTGGAGGACTTTCAACATAAACGGTTGTATTATCTACGCCTAGGAATTGGGTAATGCTTAATGCAGATAACATTTTCATCTGGCCCTGATAGAGAACATCAGCAATAATTTTTTCGGCATATATAGCTTGTGCATTTTCCATTGAGCGCAATTTATGAGCAATTATTTTTCCAAAATTTGTAAAATGGTCATCCAACTGATTATCTGCGTTTTTCAGGGCTAGTGAAAAAAGCCGGTCAAAATCTATATTGGAAATGTCTGCCCGGCATTTTCCTAACGGCATCTCATTGTCATCGGATACTTGGGATGATAGAGACGTTGAACGTTTTCTGCTGTTTTTAATGTGTTTTTGACGGGTGGAGAGGCGGGCATCTCGGTTCGACTCTACTATATGTACTGTAGAGTTTATTTTATCGTTCGTAATGGTGGTATTAAATGATTTCCTTCTTTCTGACATAATGCTGTTATCGGATGGCAATATAACCTCAACTTCCTTTATTGATGCCTGGTTGTTAGAGTTAACTGTTTGGATACTGTTTACTGGATCAACTTCTGCCTCTTCAAATAAATTGGGACAGAAGTCGTTTGCGCTGTTGGTAGGGGATAATTTGTTATCGCTTTTAGATAGCTTGGGCAAGCTCTCGGCATCAGAAAATTCCTCACAGGTTTCAGGTTGTACTACAGTGATATCTGTATTGTGTTGCAAGGGTAAGTTGTCTTCACGTTTTAATTTTTTTTCAGGGATTTCCTCGTCCTTTAAAAACATTAGAGATTCAAAATATCTTCGCTTTGGACAATACGGCTCATATTTTTCTCCTTTCTTCTTAACTTCGTTGTATTTTCGAAGCTGATGACGAAATGCACATCTTAAATTGTTAATTTTTTGTTTAGTCCTTTCAACGTTGTACAATTCTCCATGTTTAGTCGCCACAGCAATTAACTTTATATATGCTTCTTGTCGTTTTGTTCGATTTCTAAAATCAAGTGAATCGGCTTTCCATAAGCACGGGTTATTCCTGTATTCTTCTATGAAATCGTCAATAAAATCCATGATTGTTTATTAATCGGGCAGCGACTAATAATTGCAAAACAACTATACGTATGTCATTAATAAGAAATACATTTTACTAAAGGCAAACAACGACAAAATACTAGATCTTACCACGACCTGGTCTCCCGTGTTAAAATGCACTACACATCGCTATTTACACGAATATATGCGATGATTAACGTCAACTATTTAACTCTGAAAATGGACTACTTGCTGAAAATTTGAACACATCCGCTGTAAATTTGGTAGATCATAACTAGAAACATAACAAAATGTTGTGCTTAATTTGCTTGTATAAACAGGTATATAGTGTAATATTACTACTTGACATTCATCTTCAAAGTATACCCTTTTGTGGGTATACACATACTCAAATGGAATTGCAGGTGTTCTTAAAACCTGCAATAGTTTTTATTTGTTCTATCAGAAGTTTTTTTTTATACATATTTGTGTACATTATATTTTGAGAATGGGTAATAAGGGTATAATGGATTTTTTTTTTTTAAATAAAAATGTATTTCCAATAAATTGATGGTAATGTAATTAGTATGTGTTGATCCATATTACTTAAGTTTAATTATAGGATAGCGGATGAATTAAAACAGACTTATATTTAAGTATTAAGAATGTAATTTAAGATTAGATTTTCCACAATGTTTGAATTATACATGAAATTGTTTTTATTGAAATGCACTGAAGTGCAAGGCTTAGGTTATGTTAAGTCTTCTTTCTTCTCTTGTACAAAAAATGTAATCGCTCAGACGGCTGATCAGACAGATGTCGGTGTAAGTGTGTTTTTGATTTTGATACACTTCGTTTTCGATGGTTCAACACAACACACATATTATACGCAACAACCTCAAAATATTCGAACTCTTTGCCATAGCCCTAAGCAACTAACAATTTGTAAATTTAAGTCAGCAATTGTAGATTTTATTATTTCTTGATTTTTCAATAAGCTCTGATTGAAATATAATGAGTGAAGGACTTGAGGTATTTTAAGAAATATATAAAATCACAAAATGCTAAAATGAAACATACCCCTGCAGTTCGCGGTATCAGGTCGGTGACAGGGATATCGCCGGTAGAAAAGGCTAAGAACCCTCGCCAAACCCTTGCCAATTCGTTTTACCGGGACGTTATCCATTGACATGTCATAAGACGGTGTCAATTGGCCCGACGTCGTATCACCGGGGATAGAAAAGGAACCAGCGCTGGTACTTTTCTAATGCGCGCGGGGAACATCAAATGGATAGAGCGGCGCTCGGGTTTCGCTCGGCTATTGGTACGGCGGTGCACTTCAAAGTGTCGGGTGGGTGGTGAATTAGCATGGCGTTGCATCCCCAGGGGTCAGGAGAGTGGCCGATTGGGTCGGTGGTGCACCCCTGGGGGACTATAGGGCATCATGGGCTTTCCCCTGTTTTGCATATATATCTATATATATATGTATATACCCACTAATTAAAAAATCAATACTTTTTTATTATTATTTATGTATTTATTTATTAATAACAAAATGATCTTAATTTTCCTATGCGTTTCAATACATATTAAACTCTGATATTGTGGATTCCAACATATGTATATACACATGCAACAAAAAGACATAAAAAGAAATAGTTTAAATATAAATACATAAGTATTCAAAGTAAAAATTAATGCATTTGCGTTATTATTATATATACATATAATCTAAGTAAGGGATTAATTCACAATTTGCACTTATCTCTTTTTCTTTAAAAAATAATTATTATTATTATGCCCTTATATTACATTATAACGTTTAGAATATATTACTTACTCATTTTGGTTGTACTTACTTATTGCTGTTGTTTATTTGGCTTTATACTGAGCGGTTCCCTTCACACATCTTTTCACTTGCTTTTCGGCAATTCAACTAACTTTAACGCAGCAACGCTTCTTCTTTCCCCTTTCTTTTCTTGCACAAAAACAACAACATGTATACACATGTCCGCATACTGTCGGAAGCGGGGGAAAGAGATCGACACATATGCGAAAAGAGCAAGGCAATATACTTTTTTTTACTACGCAGCGATAGAATAAGCCGATCATACAACCCGAACAAAGCCAAATACAAAAACAGAAAAATACGAAGGCTGTGCCCACTCCTATCCGATTTTGGACTGGCACGGCGTTGCATCATTAAGGACGGATAGTAGGGCTACCGCCAATTGGTCACCGCTCTCACGCCTCGAGGGTCAATTGACACCATCAGAACTGCTGGGACCTAACAGAATCGTACAAAATGATCGAAATATAACGATAATAATCGGAGTTTAAATTTTCATCGTTATAGGGTTTTTACACCGGACTTGTCAGAGTCTGTTAAGTCGCAACTGAAAAACTCGTTTTCGCCAGCCGCTACCGCAATTGTAATAAATGAACAGCTGATCACTATTAACGCTGCGTGTCTGCGTAAATTAAAATTGTATAAATAATTCAAATTTTGAGTAATAATAATGTGGAAGATCAAATTGTGAACCTGCTTTCTGCCGCACGACATCAAGGATGAGGAGGCATTTGCTGTTCTGATGCATCTCTCTCGAGTGCAGCTTGGCACAGCACTGTCAAATACTTTTATTGCGTCGCTGATGGCTGATGCTGGTAGAGAAGTGTAGAATATGTGAGTAAATAAAACAACATCCTTAGATAATCATAATAATTTGAACGCTTTGGTCAGGTCTGGGAAAAGAGAACTTTCGAATGGACAGGAATGCTTCGAATGATCCAGTTATATATTTACATATGTATATATACATATATAAGAGGAGATGCTCTTTGTAACTGTTTTGTTTTCCGTTTAGCCGGTTAGGCAGAGGAGCAGCAGATCGTCAGCCATGTCGTCATCCACATACGAAATGCATCCGTCTGCAATTTAAATATAATATATTCGGCCCGTTTCTTACGGGGCAAAATCGCCAATTGCGAAATCCCACTGCAATTGCGGTAGTGACCCCGGTCTAAACAAACTATTACACACACATAAACCCTGAGTATTCAATGCTTTTAAATCGCAGCAGATCTTACAGTGATGCTCTTTATATTTGATACCTTCAAAAACTTAAGCCATTGTTCCATATTAGTAGCTAACTAATAGATGGGCGAGTATGGCTTATGTAAAACAGGTCAAAATGTTTGGTGAATAGTAAAATTTGGCTGTTACCTAGTGTTATCAGAGATGAAAATTCAAACACACCAAATTTAATGAGCGGCCATAGCTTATCGGAGCAGACCTTTGTATACCCTGAACCCATTGAAAATTGATAAAAAGGGTATAATTGTTATGTAAATATAACAGGCAAAAAGAAGCATCTCCGACCCATAATGTGTATATATTCTTGATCAGACAACAGCCGAGTCGATGTAATCATGTTCGTCCGTCCATCGATTCGTCCGTCTGTCCGTCCGTCTTAACGCGTCGACTTCGCAAAATATGAGACCTAGAGTCTTCAACTTTTCGAATGTAGACTCGTACATAGCATGCGCCGATCAAATTTATTTCAAATGATCGATAACCCACATTTTTTTTTCCCAAAATCGATTTTTTTTCTCAGTGTCTGTCCGTTTTTAAACTTACGTCCAAAATTCGAATTCGAAAAAAAAATAAATATTGTTAAGCGACTCGTGCATTTATCGAGGGTTAAACTCATCCCTGAGGAAACCGTTCCCAGTTATCCAACACTATTCAAATGAAACCAAATAATAAGCACCAAAGTATGCAATAGGTGTCGCTAGCAATATTGCACTGGCATCATTGATGTTGTGCACATATCGAGTTTTGGACATTGTGAGCGCGGTAGAAGGCATAGCCAAAAAGGTTTGAATGCGATCTTTAGAGGAGGTCATCAGCAATCTGTCGGTATTATGCATCTAGCTTTAAAAGTGAGCGAGATATATAGATTTAATCGAATTGCCACGTTTCCAGTGGGCGCACCCCGAAACCCGTAACACTTTATCTGACGAGGGTATGCACGAGTATATATTCCGAATTTCAAGTCTCTAGCTTCAATAGCTTCAATAGACGGACTGACAGACATTGTAGAAACCCAATATACGAGTATAAAAAATAACAAAAAATATAATACAATTAACAAAAGAAAAGAAAAAACAAAAGTTGGTGATGCCGAAGTAAGAACGCGAAAGACCTACTCTGAATCGTTCTTTTCGCAAGAGCGAAGATTATAATCAGGGTAGAGGATCTGAGCTTATGTCCCCAATAACCCGCGCACAGTCACGCAAAATACAAGCGGGTTACGAATCGCAACTGCAGGTTATAATACAGCACGCCTACGACTTCAGCTGCAGCGTTTCGCCAGCAGACAACACCAGCGCTCTCCAGCGAGATCTTTTCTGCCATAAACGTAGCTTTATTCCAGACCGAAGAGACCTACCGGAAGGTCATGTGCACGGAGCTCACAGTACTACATATACAGATGCAGAAGCACATGATGAAATTCAAGAGGCAAATTAATGAATGTGTAGGTGACCTTCGTAAGGGTGTGGAGCAGCTTAAGCGCGGAGAAGCACCACCTCTTTCTGCCACAAGGGGTCCACTTTTACTTGAATCTCGCCGCAGCAGTGGTGAAAAGTCGTTAATACATCCACCCAAAGCCTTTGACCTTTGAGAGGCTCAGCCAGTGGATGAGGGGAGCAGGCAACGAGGAGAGGGCCGACGAGAACCGGCAGGCAGGCCACAGCAATTCCGACTGGCAGCCAAGAACGGAGATAGTCCAAATCCGGCGATGGGGGCTAGCACTCGATGGCGTGGTCAAAAATATGCCGGTGGCCGAATTTATATTCAGGTTGGAGCACATACAATCTACATATCAAGTGCAATGGAAAGATATCCTGCGATATTTCCATACTCTAGTAAAGGGCTCGGCGAAGGAATGGTACTGGATGCATTTGCGAACCTTCGGGATCCCTGACTGGCTCAATTTAAGATACGCCCTGTAACAGCAGTTCCAGACAAGGAGGTAAAATTATGAGCTGGAACAGGAGCTGCGCGCTCGGAAGCAGATAAACGGCGAAAGCATCGATGACTACCCTCAGGCGATGAGGGGATTGTGCTCCCGATTGGTAACTCCGTTCACGGACTATGATTTCATCAAAATCGTAAAGAGGGATGCAGTCTCGCCGATCATATACACGATGTATATCACAAGCCTCGAAAAGCTTCGTGAGGTGTGCTATGACACCGAGAGGATGTTGAAGACACGGTGGATGCCATCCAATACTGCGGGACAGGCAAGACCTTTCCAGCATGTTCACTACGCCAACGAGATACAGACGTCGGAGTCGGAGGAGCAGAGCGATGTGCAGGAGGTGCAAGTCGAGGTGCTATATCGACGAGGAGTCGCGCTCCAGGCCAGCAAAACAGCCGTAAATACCTCCACGTCTTGCATGTTAGCCGTAAGCAAAAACTGTAGCAGTAGCAACGATAAAATTAAGAGGATAATAATAAGGAATAATAGAAATTACGCACAGATTCCCAAATTCACACAGCCTCGCCCATTCGAAGTCAGCGAGGCCGAGTACGATGAGGCCCGAGATTGCATCTTTGACGCGAGATCTGAAGGCGCAGATAGCACATCCAGGGTTCAGCGTGCGCAATCTCGTTTTCATCGGAGGCATCAGGAAAGCCGCGATGAAGAAGGATAACCACGCCTTTGCTGAAGTCCAAATCCAGGACCACTCGCTAGTGGGTCTGCTCGATACGGGACCATCCGTCAATTTACTGGGAACGGGTGGCCTGGAACTGATAGGGAAACTAGCCCATCGAATCACATGTTCTGTACGCAGCTCAGTAGCAACAACTGGAAGTAGTCAAAGACAAGTTTTTATCTTATGAGCGCTTGGGATTAGGGAAGACTCACCAAGTAATGCATGCAATACAGCTGATAGATGGAGCGGTACCAATCAAGGAACGTTTTTTTAGTCTCTCCGGCCGTGCAACAATTGTTGTTTGCGGAGGTCGACTAGATTTTGTAATTTGGGGTCATCGAGCAGAGTGAGAGTCCATGGAACAATCGGATGACTTTGGTGTGCAAACCTGGAAAAATAGGTTATGCTTAGATGAGCGGAAACTGAATGCGCTGACTATCAAAGATGCGTACCCACTTCAAAACATTGAATGAGCAGGGTAGATGACACCGTCTTCATCAGCAGCGTCGACCTTAAGCGTTCTGGTAGATCGAGCTGGAGCTGAAGAGCAGAGAATACACAGCTTTCACGATTCCTGGGACATCAAGCGTCCCAATTCCGCATGATGCCGTTCGGGTTTTGCATTGCAGCACAACGGTTGTGCCGATTGATGGACCGTGTAATACCTCAACGTTTGCAAAGCAAGGCTTTCGTGTATTTGGAAAATCTGCTCATCATCTCCAGGACCTATGAAGAGCACTTGAAGCTATTGGCAGAAGTAGCCAAGTGTCTGAAGGTAGCGAACCTCACCGTAGGCTTGCAGAAGTCCAAATGTTTTCGTTTCTTACAAATCCTCGTAAAGTGGAAGCCATCATTCAGATCCCAGTACTGAAGACAGTCCGGCAATTGCGCAGCTTCTCCAGCTTATCAGCACCGATGACGGATTGCATGAAAATTGGGTCGAAATTCAAATTGACTGTTGAGGCAATCACTTATTTTAACTGCCTCAAGAAAGTGCTTACGTATGCTCCAGTACTGGTCCATTCCGATTTTAGGCGGCATCATTATATCTAGTGCTACGCCAACCACCTTGCAATCGGAGCAGTTCTATTCCATAGTGACGATGACGGTGCAGAGTGACCGATTGCATTCTTTTCAGCTAAACTGCCAGGGGCTCAGTTGAACTACAGTGTGACAGGGAAGGAATGCTTAGCCGCGGTGAAAGCCATCCAGCGATTCCGTATTTACGTCGAAGTGATGCCTTTCACAGTCATCACGGACTATGCCAGCCTCCAGTGGCTCATGACGCTTAAAGACCTCAGTGGCCGGTTAACGCGGTAGTCTCCGGCATTACCAGCCTTCGATTTTAACATCGAGCACTGGAAAGGGAAGGACAATGTCGTTGCCGACATGCTGTGACGACCATTTGAGGTGGAGGAGCTCGACTTGTTCAATTTCGAGACCACGGAGCTCGAGAGCGAGGAGTACTGGAGTGGATAAAGCTAGTGAAGGACCTAAAGGAGCGGCTCCCAGGTCTGAGGGTTGGAGACAGCTTGCTGTTTAAGCGCACATTATTTGCTCGCGACGATGAGGAGGAGTTCTTGTGGAAGCTGTGGGTGCCTGAGGCCCTCACGCGTACACTTGTACAACAGGCATGTACATACCGGCCATTACAGAAGTTGTACTTAGACTTCCTTGGAAAGTATCCTCGGGCACGACACTGCTTCGTATGGCTCAAGGCAGTGCCACAGGCAACATCCGCAGCTGTAGTCCAAACGTTAAGGGAGGAGTTTTTTTTCGCGTTTCGGGGTATCTGAGGTTGTGCATACCCACAACGGGCGGCAGTTCCCCACACTTGACTTTCGGGGACTCATACAGCATTACGGAATCACGCACCTGAAGACTGGAAACTACGCGCCTAAGGCGAACGCCTCGGAACGGTCTTAGCAGTAATCCGTACTCACGTGAACACCGACCAGAGAAGCTGGAAGAAATTCAGGCCGCCTTGTGCAGTGCAGTGCTTACAAGAACCGGAGTCTTCCCATACTTCGCCCTGTTTGACCAACATATGTTCCTACATGGCAGCGACCTCCGCCTGGGTCACAAACTAGGGGCCTCAAACGACGCAGACATACAGCCACTGGATGGGTCTTAGAAGTTACAGATTTATATATAACCTGAAAGCGCGGGACATCCAGTACAAACCCGGTCAAGAGGTGTTCAAACGGAATTTTGTGCTCAGCGACTTCAAGAATAACGTGAATGCCATGTTTTGGCCGCAAATACATCAAGTGTAAAGACGTCACGCCCATCGGGAACACCGCTGGGCTTGTTTCACGCGAAGGACAATTTAGTACTGATGTACAGCTAGTGCCCGGCTAGCTCAGTAGGTAGAGCATGAGGCTTTTTATCTCAGGGTGTGAGCGTGCCTGCTTTCCCCTAACTACAAAAAAAAATGGGAACATCGGGGTGACTGCCAAAAAAAAAGAGAAGAAAACAGAAGAAACTTTAAGAAATATGACTTTCAAGTTTTGAAAAGGCGAGATAGGACGTCAGAAGTAAAAAAAAGAAGTCAGGGTCGAGGAAAGAGGTGCCGCTTACCAGGAAGAGCAGCACGACCCAACCGACGCCGTCGACGAAAAGCCAGCCAGCAGTGGAATAGCCAAGCAGAGGATCCGGTACCAAGAGGAGGATTGGCCACCGCTCCAGGTTTTTATAGCCGACACGGCTCGTTTTGTCAAGCTCAAAACGCACCGTGCAGAGTGGTCCGACGCAATCTGGTGCTATTTCGGGTATTTATTATATTATATTTTATATTTATTATATATCTACTGAATAAAATAATTAAAATCGAAAGGAGTGAGGTTCACATTCACACACACATGCATACAAACACACAATTTTTTATACACACAATACCATGCACACATTTAAAACTAATTGAATTAATTAAATAGTAAAGTCATACATACTCACATGCACACATTAAAATTACTTACAAATCTCGCACTCTAATACACAAATATTTAACATCATATTTAATGAATTTTCATACCTATTTATTTAAAAATTTATCTTAATTATTATTTTTTATTTATTCATGTAAATGTCGTCTTAATTTAAATTTAATGTCTTATCTTTGCTAATTTATTTAATTTTTTTTTACCCGTTTTCCCCTGCATTGCGATTGCATTAAAAAAAAATGTATTTACTTTATAACTACCAATTAAAAACCAAATGATTAGTTAATATTTGTTTTTTTTTTTATTTATTTATTAAAAACAAATTTATCTTAATTTTCATATTTATTTCGATACATTTGGCATCGAAAGGGAGCCTGTTATATTATAAGTAAATTGCTAATATTCCAACATACATACATATGTACTGCCTGCAACAAAAAAAACATAAAAAGAAATATGTTTAAAATAAATACAATATAAATACATAAATATTACAAATAACATGAATACATGTCCGTACTTATTTGTTCATACATACATACATGTAATCTACATAATAGATTATTTCACAATTGGCGCTTACCACTTTTCTTTTTCTTTAGGAAAAATAATAATTTTTATCATGTACAAATATTACATTATATTGCTAAGAGTATTTGTTGTATTTACTCATTTTAGTTGAACTTATTTATTTATGTTGTTTATTCCCCTTCATACTAAGCAGTTCCCTTCACACATCTTTTCACAATGTTTCGCATACACACACACCCAAACGCACGCAGCAAGCTGCGCACTTTACACATCGGCTGCGCTTGGTCCCACTATAGAAAATTAATTTTAGAATAACTTCTAAGCTAAGAATATGATTCAAAGCGCAAGTCTGCAGTATTTAATTTGGACTTTTTTGGATATAAGGGGCGGATGGGGGGAGGTATCCAAATCCGAAATGCTCATTATCTGCGTATCCTTTAAGAGCACATAATAAATTTATAGCTTTAGCTCTTATAGTTTCCGAGATATGCCAAGAAATCCAAGTCTAAAAATCGATTTTTATCGATGATAATGAAACGGAGCCAGATATCGAAAATAAATGACAAACTTGTACTGCGTATAGATTAGGAGAATCTATATTCGAAAAGTTTACGTCTCTAGCTTTTGTAGTTTCCGAGAACGTTGCGTTCATACAGACGGACGGACGGACAGACGGCAGATGGCTAAATCGACTCAGCTCGTCGTCCTGATCAAGAATATTTATACTTTATGGGGTCGGAGATGCTTCCTTCTGCCTTTTACATACATTTGCACAAAACCATTATACCCTTTTTACCCATTTTCAATGGGTTCAGGGTATAAAAACAAAAAATTCGAAGGCTGTGCCTGCTCGTGTATGTTTTTGAAACGTTATATTACAGGACCGATAATAGGGACAATTGACCACCGCTCTCACGCGCCCAGGGTCAATTGACACCGCTTAAACTGCTGAGTAGTACACCACATTATGTATATATATGTTATTATGCACATGTATATGTTGTTATGGTTTCAGCTGCCGAAAATCATCTACCATATCCTTGTTTTTTTCTTAAAGCTTTTCTTTCGCATAATATTTATTCAAGCTGAGCCTGAGTCCTTGCTGCTTTTTTTTTAATTTAACCGGCTTCGATGTCAAAGGAGTAGTTTCCCGAATTTATAAACCCCTCATTCGCAAGCGATACGATACGCAAATCCTCCAGAAAAATGTCTTCCAACGCCAAAATGTTTTCTTCTCCTTAACTTATTAGATAGCACAAATGAGCCAAATAGGGCGCTCCCTCTGTTTGTGCTCATAGGGCCGGAACCCGCCAACGCCTTCGCCGAGGAGGGGCGATGGAGGCTCCCTCGGAGGACCTAGAGCTTGGTGAGGTGGACAGCGGTATGACATCTCCGCTACCACCGCCATTGGCGTGGTAGGATGAAAAAGAGTTGGCTGTGTCGGCAATGGCGAGCGCGATCATACTCTCATATTCATAACCTGCGTATTACTTATGATAAGGATAAACATGTATTGCGTATTGCTTAAGAGAATCTATAGTCGAAAAGTTTAGATGTCTAGCTTTTGTAGTTTCCGATATCAAAGCGTTCATTCAGACGGACGGACGGACGGACAGACGGACATGGCTAAATCGACTCAGCTCGTCGTCCTGATCATGGGGTCGGAGATGCCCTGAACCCATTAAAAATGGGTAAAAATGGTATCAAGGTTTTGTGCAAATGTATGTAACAGGTTGGAGGAGGCATCTCCGACCATATAAAGTACATATATTCTTGATCAGCATCACTAACCGTATGTCCGTCCGTCCATCTGTCTATATGAACGCGTCGATTTCATATATCATATATATACGCAGATCAATTTTATTTCAAATCATCGATAATTTGCCCCGTTTTCTTATAATCAGTGTTTATGGGTTTTTGACTCGGATTGAGCATATCCCAGAAACTATAAGAGCTAGAGCCACTAAATTTGGTTTAGTATGCTCTCGTCAAGGATACAGAGATTATGAATATTTCGGATTCACCCAATCACCCCCAAATCAAAAAAAATTTTTTTTAAAAAATAGCAATTCAAGTACTACAGACTTACATGTTGGTTTTTACACAGATTTTAATATGGCGGTACAGGGGTAGTGAGGCACACTACGAAGCCGTAACCATTTTAACAAATAAAATTTGTTGAGCAGCCCGAGCATTGCTTACGTCCCACAATACGGTGCTCAATTTTGACCCGATCATAGCTAGACTTGATTGCACATACGCAGACAAAACATCACTACGCGTACTGTGACAACAGTTAGAAATGGTTAGGCAAGGTGAGCTTGACCTATTGGAGTACTATGACGAAATTAGGTATGATGCCCTACACGCCTTAATCGCTGGCCTCAAGAGGTCATTGAAATCATTAGTTCTCCTACCACAGCCCAAAGATTTGCGTCCGCTTAAGCGTTGGCTCGCGAGGCTGAAAACAGCATTGAGAGAAGCATATTCGCTGCATCGTATGCTAGGGCGATCGAAGATAAAAACCATTCAGGCGAAAGTAACAGACAGGGTAGCCGTCCCCAGGCTAGACAGGGAAGAAGTCAGGAAAAAAACCCACATTTAGTGGGGAAACAGAATCAAAACAGGCCGCAACAGCGTGAACCCGAACAAAAGCCAAGTGATAGAGAAACCCTAAAGCAGAACCTATGGAGGTCGATCCGTCGATGTCCAGGGTTAAACAACAAACCATTTGGGGGAACGCGCAGACTAACGCCACACAGGGTAAAGCTCAGAAAAGGCCAAGCACATCAGAGCGTTTATCAGGGCAGAGACGCCAACTAATTAATAATGTCTCCCAACAGGCCTCCAACCAAGAGGATCAAGAGTATGCAATCTCAGCCGAGGCCGCAGTTGCTGACATCAATGATGAAAGTGACTCCACTGGTGACAATGACCCACTAAATTTTGTAGGGAGCGCTCTCAATTGCCGTTCGACGAGCGACAGTTGGCTGGCAGAACACTAAAGATTTTAATCGACACAAAAAATTACGTTAGTAAAGGAGCTAAAAAACGTAACACCTGTCGACACCCCATTTACTGTGAATTCCATTCATGGATCCAGTAAAATCAAAAATAAGTGCTCAATGACAATTTTTGGAAAAGTTGCCCCATTTTTCATTTTAGACACCCTCGACACCTTTGATGCTATCATAGGCTTCGATCTGCTAACGCAGGCTGGGGTTATTTGGATCTAAGCGATAATAACATCACTTACGGCAACAAGTCTGAAACATTGAGACACCATTCCTGCGACAAAGTGAACTTCACACATGTCGATGATATAGTAGTCCCTGATATCGTAAGGGGGAATTAAAAAAAATGATACTGAAGAGGATAAAGGCATTATCGACCACTAACGAGGCACTCCCCTGTAACACCTCAGTTATTGCCACAATTCGTACCGAGCGCAATGATTCGGTATATTCAAAGCTGTACCCGTACCCTACAGGTGTAGCAGATTTCGAAAAAACCGAAATTTCACAGTTACTTAAAGATGGCATCATAAGACCATCAAGATCTGCACACAACAGCGTGGGTTGTTGATAAGAAAGGCCTAGATGCCAGCGGCAATAAGAACATACGGCTTGTTATTAACTTCAGGAAGTTAAGCCGACCGCTACCCGATGCCAAGTATTCCAATGGTTCTAGCGAATCTTGGAAAGGCGAAATTTTTCACTACGCTAGAATCATTTTTCAAAGAGCAATTGACGATGTTCTTTGAGAACGAATTGGCAAAATATGTTACGTCTACATTGACGACGTAATAATATTCTTCGAAAATGAGGCCGACCACGTCCGACTCATTAAAATAGTACTTCAGAGCCTTTGCGACGCTAACATGAGAGTTTTTAAAGAAAAAACGAAATTCTTTAAAAAAGTGTCGAATATTTAGGTTTCATTGTCACTAGCGAAGGAGCAAAAACTGACCCCGAAAAGGTCAAGGCGATCCAAGAGTATGTTGAACCAAAAAATGTATATGCTCTGAGATCTATTCTAGGCCAGGCTAGTTATTACAGGGTATTCGTCAAGGACTTCGCGTCCACAGCGAGACCTTTAACAAGTATACTAAGGGGTGAAAACGGCACAGTAAGTAAGCATATGTCTCGAAAATTACCACTAGAATTTGACAACACGCAACGCGAAGCCTTCGATCGATTAAGATATATACTGGCATCAGAGGATGTCATGCTTATGTACCCAGACTTTAAAGAACCTTTTGACCACTGACGCTTCGGAAAGTGGTATAGGAGCAGTACTATCCCAAGGGGGACGGCCCATCACCATGATATCTCGGACATTAAAACAATGGGAATCTCATTATACTACCAACGAAAAGGAGCTATTGTATGGGCCCTCGGTAAACTGCAGAATTATCTGTATGGTACCAGAGAATTACACATCTTCACAGACCATCAACCGCTCACGTGAAACACCGCGTCTGAAAAAAATACCAACGCAAAAATTAAAAGGTGGAAAGCTTTTATTGCAGAGCAAAACGCCAGTATCCATTCCAAGCCGGGGAAAGAAAACTTCGTGGCAGACGTCCAATCCCGGCAAGATATCAATACCCTACAAGACGAACCGCAATCAGACGCAGCCACCATTCATAGTGAACTTTCCCAGACATACACGATAGAAACAACTGACAAACCTTTAATTTGTTTTAGGAATCAAGAAGAGGCATGCTATAAGATGCATCGAAGACTGATTATGTTTGACAGTAAGACCCACCATGTAATACACTTTGCAAGCAAGAGCCATCTCATAGAAATATTGAAACTTGTAGTGAGTCCTGATGTTGTAAACGCGTTCCATTGTAACTTCTCAACTTTGGCCGTTTTTCAACAAGAGTTGGTATCACTGTTGCCAACGACTAGATTCTGGCCGTGCATGGTGTCAGACATCATCAACAAAGACGAATAGGTGGAGATAATACACACCGAACACAATCGTGCACACAGAGCAGCACAGGGAAATGTGAAACAAATCCTTAGTGATTACTATTTTCCGAAAATGACTAAGTTAGCCAACGAGGCCGTTTTGAATCGCAAGGTGTGTACGACAGCCAAATATGAGCGTCACCCAAAAAAGCAAGAGCTCGGGATGACACCAATACCTTCATATGCCGGCGAAATGCTACATATCGACATCTTCTTTACAGATCGAAAGTTATTCCTAACCTGCATCGACAATTTTCAAAATTTTCCGTTGTTCAGCCAATTGCCTATCGCGCAATAACAGACGTAACAGGCCCTATCTTGCAATTACTTAATAGCTTCCCGAAAACAAAAACCATTTACTGCGATAATGAAGCGTCGTTCAATTCAGAAACGATCACTTCATTATTGAAGAACCAATATAATATATCTTATTATATATCAGCCAGATTAGTTTTGCAGTACCGAGCAAAATTACTAAAATCTTTTTACCGCATTCTCTTTAAACCTGCAATAGTAACTATGCTAACCATAACCCATTTCGGATCTTATGTTCCAACTATTATAATCTTTACCAAGTATTATTACTATTTATAATAAGTAATAATACTTCCATACCTAGCCTAAAAACTCTATTGTTATGTAATCTTTCTAATTGTTCGTGATCGACGATTTAAAATATTCTCAAGCAACAAAATGGGGAAAATTGGTATTTGGCATGCACACTCTCAAAAAGTTTTCGCAGATCAACTGTAACCAACATTTGAAAGATATTGTTCCCTATTTTGTGAACATTTTGCGAGAAATTTCACAGTTACGGCATATTTAAATTTGTCTGCAAATATTAAAAGCGAGCGGAAAGCGCGATCATTAATTTTTATACCCTGAACCCAATGAAATTAGGTAAAAACGGTATAATGGTTTTGTGAAAATGTATGTAACAGGCAGAAGGAAGCATCTCCGACTCCATAAAGTACATATATTCTTGATCAGGACGACGAGCTGAGTCGATTTAGCCATGCTCGTCTGTCCGTCCGTCCGTCCGTCTGTCCGGCTGTATGATCGCAGCGATGTCGGAAACTACAAAAGCTACATACTGTAGATTCTCCTAATCCATACGCAGTTTATCATTTTTTTTTCGATATCTTGCTACGTTTCATTATTATCGATAAAAGTTGATTTTAAGACTTGGCTTTCTTGGCATATCTCGGAGACTATAAGAGCTAGAGCCTTCAATCATTTAATATGTGCTCGTAAGTAATACGCAGATTATGAATATTTCGGATACCTGCTCCCATTTGCCCCCCATTTAAAAAATGGGCAAATCAATAACTACAGACTTACGCTTTAGTTTGTACATAGACTTGGACGCTCTTATTAAGCACTGAAAATTTCATAACGATCATACTCTTAGCATAGAAGTTATTTAAGAATTCATTTTCCATAGTGGGGACAAGCGCAGCCGATGTGTAAAGTGCGCAGCTTGCTGGGTGATTTGTGTGTGTGTGACTTTGTGAATGTTTGTATAAATGAAAATAGGTTTAAATGTATGTAACAGCCAGCCGCTTGGTTTTAGGTATCTTCTAGTCGCGAACTCTCGACTAGAGCCATATTACTTGTTATTTAGTATACTCGTTCACGAAGTGAAACTAGTATATTGGGTTTGTGCAATGTCCGTCATGCTGTTCGTCCGTCTGTCTCAATTTTTTTCCGCCACTATTGAAGCTAGAGACTTGAAATTTGATATATACTCGTGTATACCCTCGTCAGATAAAGCGTTAAGGGTTTCAGGTTGCGCCTACTGTGGGCGTGGCAATTCGATTAAATCAATATATCTCCCTCACTTTTAAAGCTAGATGCATAAAATAAGTACCGACAGATTGCTGATGACCTCCTCTAAAGATCGCATCCATTTTAGCTGCGTCCACAATGTCCAAAACTCGATATGTGCTCAACATCAACGATGCCAGTGCAATATTGCTATCGACATCCATTGCATACTTTGGTGCTTATTATTTGGTTTCATTAGAATAGTGTTCGATCGGTAGTCGGTTGATGGCGCTTAGTTTCCAGACATTTTCGTATTCCTAGAATTTGTGTGCGGCTGTTAGCGATTGTCATAAAATTTGAGTTGAGTTTTGTCACACCTTGATCGACTGGTAGTGTCATGGGGCAGATAATTCATTATTCAATTATCTGTACACACTCTTGGACAAAGTAATATGCTGATGATCTCCTCTAAAGATCGCACCAAAACTTATATGGCTATGTCCACTACCGCGCCCACAATGTCCAAAACTCGATATGTGCAGAACATCACTGATGCCAGTGCAACATAGCAGCCGCCACCTGTTCAATTTTGTCACTTGGGACATTAGTCAGTGTTCACAGGTCGGTAGATGGTGCTTAGTTGCCAGACTTTTTCATTTGTGCAGTCATAATTATTTCTAACTCATTATTCTTTTATATCTGTAAACACTCTTGGACAAATTAATATGACAGATGATAATAGGAATAAAATTGAACTCTTTTCTTTTATCAAATAAATGATTACATAAGAAATTTCTGAAAAAAAATCTTATATCTTATTATTTATATTGAATTTCTTCACACCAAAAACAAGTGATCGAAGGTGCTCGGGTTCAATTCCTTCTCTTGATGCAAAGGCTGGTTTTTTGGTATGAAACGGCATTGGCGCAGTTGAAAGTTGCTTGGGCTTAGCAACCAAGGCGCAAATTCGGAAGTGGAACTGCATACTTTACCGAAGTCAAGCAGACGTCAGTTTTTTTGTCAGCGCTGTTAGAGTGCTATAGAGCCAGCGAATAAGAAAGGCCACTGGCCTGGTCGCTTTTGGGTTTTAGTTGCTCTATATTCGTAGGATTATTTATAAGTATTAACTATATATTTATGTACATATAATTTAGTTGTATATGTATGATTAGGAGTATTTATAGGGAATGCTTGTTTTAAAGCCAATGCGCCAATTACATGGCTGAATTGAAATTTAGAATGTAATGTAGAACGCCTAAAGGCTCGTTGACGGAGGGGAAACTTCAGGCCGTTTGGATAAATGCCGTCTTTATTCTGAAGTTTGTGGGTGGTGATTTTTAAAGTATACATTAGCACCACAGGTTGGACAGCAAAGCCAACGATTTATGTCTGATTATGTGTGTTAATTCAATTTGTTGAATGTTTTTGCCGCTGATCATTGTTTATGAAATTTTCAATGCTTAATAAGAGCATCCAAATCTATGTACAAACCCAATCGCAAGTCTGTAGTATTTGATATGGGGGTGAATGGGGGCAGGTATCCAAAATCCGAAATATTCATAATCTGCGTAATACTTACGAGCACATATTAAATTGATGGCTCTAGCTCTTATAGTCTCTGAGATATGCCAGGAAAACCAAGTCTAAAAATGAAACGGAGCAAGATATTGAAAAAAATGATATACTTGTTCTGCGTATGGATTAGGAGAAACTAAAGTTGAAAAGTTTATGTCTCTAGCGATATATAGCGATCGCCTCTTTTGGCACGCACACTCGTATGTGGAGTGTGAACCTGTGGTCTATTGCATATCCACACACATACACACACCTTAACCCAGGTATATCGGGTGCGACTCATTGGGAAAGATTGGACGGGAAGTGAATAATTATAATAATCTTTAAACGCTGAGTAGCGTTAGTGTAAGTTCTACGGCTACTTGGAACTTTAATAATCTACCACGGGTCACAACCCTCGACTCAGAATCTTTTCACGCATTGTGTTCTTACAAGAAAAGTTGAAAAAACTTTTTGTTTTTACTTTCTTTAATATTTCTTTATTAATTAAGGCGTCGGGACTGACCGAGATGAATTAATTATTCGTTTTGTAATAATTAGGTTTCTTTCTCTTTTCTCCGCATCTAGCCTTCTGTCCTTTTCCTGTTCCTCCCTTCCGCTTGCACCGTTGTCCTGCTTACACGTCTGTTCACTTATAACACTTTTTTTTTAACACGTCAGCTCACTTCGAGGTTCTTTTCTCAACTCTCCTATCGTTCGTCACGCGACGACACGGGCTTCGAATCTCGTGGTGGGATCTCTATCGTGACAAAAGCTGTAGTCGTTGCGTGTTGAATGCCTAGCAGCTGACTAATCGATTACTTGGAAATTTAAATAACGTTCGTTGACTCCGAACGACTAATTAACAATAATAATACGTGCCTTTTACTTAAAATGAATATAATTAACTGCGATTCAGTTCGCCGTGTTACGTGTCGGTTTGTCTCAAGGGGGCAGCACCGGCTAGCCAGTACTCTCATATAGGGGTGGGTCTACCCAAAACTACAAAGTCTGCACATCACTAAACAGCTGACTCAACATAAACAGAACTAAACGGCAACAACATAAACAAAACCAAACTTGCTACACATATTAGCATTGGAAAGGTGGTTTAGGTGTTTTGCCACAGCGCTCCCGCCCTACCACTATAGCTAAACGGTGGTTATAGCTACACCCTACAATACTAGATTTTAGGCGGCACCTATCAACGATAGGCGCGCATTTTAAATTCCAGCTCAAATATTTAATTGATGAATTTGCTTTAATCTAACATTAAATTTTCAATAATCAATGCCAATTGCATAGCCAAAAAAAACATCTGATCTCTATTTTCCCTGTGTGCATGGTCTCCGCCCATTCTGTCCGGCTTGTTCCTATGATGTCCATGGAAAGCTCCCCAACGTGAGGCACATCACGACTTCGTCCAACGACCTTATGGCCTTGGCGTGGTATACACCAAGAGATTTCCCATGTAGTTCCTCTAACAAGTAAGAATTGCTTCCTACTCTGACTTTCAAGAATTTCCTTGCGAAATTTGCGTTGAAGGATTTAGCCCTCTTGGCCTGGCTCCGCCTGAAATACTCGGGCACAGGCATCGTAACACTGGTGGCTGCATTTATACGCCGTAGGCAAATGACACTGAAATCACTTGCGAATGATCTAGATATTGTCTGCTGCTTGCAAATGAGAAACCTCATGATCACACAGAGACCCAAGCTTACGAGCCAGTTTGTAATTCGCACCGTTGAGGAACATGTGATGGCCGAAAACTGTGAAGAACAGAGTCACTCCGGTCGGCGTGTGTACGGCATCGCGTATAGACACCTCTATTTCCGGGAGGTACAGATCCCACTCACGGTGATCTTGCTCAAGATACGGCCTGGTTGTGGACAACACGCTGCGATTGACTCGCTCTGCTACATTGCTCTGTGGCGCGTAAGCCGCTGTGCGGATACAAACTGGCGACCGTTATTAGAGTGGATGATTTTTGATATTCCAATCTTATAAAAGACCTCGTTGAGCAGGAAGTTTACTATATTGAGGTCGTCTCAACGCGCATTGCTTTCAAAAACGTAATTTTTGAGAAATGTCAACGACTATGAAGATCTAAGCATGCCCTTGTTTGGACCGTGGTTACTTCCACAAAAAGTCAATGTAAAACTTTTGGAAGGGTCGTTCGGTCACTACCTCTTTTCCCGGCCCACCTGCATAAGTAAGTTCGTCACCTCTCCTTGCACGTCATACTTTGCCGTAACCAATCTCTTACTTGACTAGCCATGCATGGCCAGTAGAACTCAACACCACCATGCCCAGCATTCTCATCCATATGAGACTTCTCTATCAGCCCGGCTGTCAAAGAGTTGGGTAAGCACAATTTCCAAGCAGTGCCGTAAATTTCGTCTTCGAGGCGAACGAATCCCATGCTTTTGAAAAGCAGCTCTCCCATAACCTTAATATCCGGCAATTTGTCTCGGTTCTGTCGCACTTGTTTGAGTAATTCCTGATATTCGGCTGACTCGAACTCGGTGGTCTTAAAACCCAGCAGGCTTTCAGGATCGATACCTACCGATTCGACACTGCGCTACCGGCGGACTTCGTTACGCGAACGAGGAACTGGGACTCGCTTTATGGCTATGACTCTGTCCGGCCCCGGGCATGCCTAGCATGCCGCCACCGATAATAAATCCGAGGTAATTCAATGCCTTCAAGCAGAACTTGGATTTATGCAATTCGATGGGGAGAGTTGCTTCCCACAAGCACTGGCCTACTCGTCACAAATATTTTAAGTGGGTTTTGATATTGGGAGCAATAACTAACAGGTCATTCAGGTACACGAAGATATTGGACCTCAATTCGGTGGGTATAACATTATCCATCAGACGAACGAACCTTTGTGCCGTATTACATAGCCCTGTCTGGGACTGTGAGGGTTGTGTAGGGTTTGCTCTTCTCAACCAGCTCGACGGATGCTTCTCGTGCTTTCTTAATTCGACAAGTCGCCATTCGCATTCCCTCCAATTGCTTAGCGCTAAATATTCTATTCCTTACTTCTAAATATTTTCTTAATCGCTCTTCATGAGGTACATGCTGAATCGCCCGTCCTCTTCACGCTCACAGGTGACATAGTTCTTCGTATAAGAACTGCCTATAAGTGGCTTGAGCTTGGGCCAACGCCGCATTCACTACCGACTTTTCCACCGAACTTAATTTCGGCGGTAGCTGCTGAGAAGCTGGTTGTCCTTCGAGATTGGCAAATGGGTGTGACTGCGGCACGTGATCTGCTCTGTCGTCCTCACTTCACAAGCTATCGTTCTTGTGCAGCCCTCGGAAACGTGTTTGGTTCACCTGCCCCTCCTCCTGTTGCCATTTTAATTCAGTTAAATCCCTATATATATAATACCATAAATCAACAAAATAAATTAACACTAACTACAAAACAAAAACAATTCATATAAATTAGGTAAGAGAGAAAATCCTCGTCTCGCTAGAGCGCCATCTAGTCTACGCTGTTCTATTTCCAATACTAAACTTGGGCTAGATTGTCGACTGTTCAGGTCGTTCTGCTGGAGGATAGCCAATAGTCGAGATTCATTACTCTTTATTATTAATTTTTATTAATCCGTGCCGTTTTCTTAAAATCGGGTGGTCTATCCCCGTATCCTGCATCCGAATGCAACGCGTAGTGAAATTAATATTCCTACGGGACTCTCGTGACGCTTGACCGACCTGATGACCGCCCGAATTCAGAAACCGGCGATTAGGTGCTTGAACACACACAAAATAAATAAATTTAACATTTAAATTGTGTTAATGCCCACAATGAAAATATACAATTTAACCTACTCTATATCACAATATGATCACAGTCTCGTTCAGATCACATTTGTCCACCAGGCAATGTGCACAGTGGCGAATTGTGACATAATTTATCAAAAAAAAACTTTCTGGGAGCTGTTTGCTGTCTATACTAAATACGCATTCCACCCCGACTCTATCCCTATATTGCACAAAGCACGAATGTTGGAATGCATTCCGGATCACACTTAGCCCGCACGATTGAAGTCAGTCTTGGCTACTTACAAGTCGCGGATTCAGCGAGATATAAAAGGCAGGCCAGGGGATGCGAGACTTCGTCTTCTCGTATTTTTATTTGATTTTAGAAAATTTGCTCTGATGGCGACACCATGCAACATTTTCATTTTGGCGCCCTTATGTTACGTGTCGGTTTGTCTTAAGGGGGCAGTGCCGGTTAGCCAGTACTCAATCACACAAAACTACAAAGTCTGCACATCACTAAACAGTTGACTCAACATAAACAGATCTAAACAGTAACAACATAAACAAAACCAAACCAAACCGCCCAACCTTTGTAGCTATGCAGTGTTGTTAGCTGATTATATGGTAGTGTATTTGATTAATGGTAGTGTATTTTGGATTGTATTTGGAGTTTTGAGTACACCTAGCGAACGAACCAGATCTTTTTCAAACAAAATAAAACAACTTTACTCTTATCTATCCATAAAATATTCCCTCATTTCTGGGCTGGTCAGTTTAGATGTTTATTTACGAACTTCATGTGCTTGACAATATATTTCGCGTTTAAAAGAGGGACGTTTCTTTGGCTGCAGACTTTTGAATGTGGTTTTGATACATGTGGGAGCTGTTTTCACTGTCGCGGTTATGTTAAGCTCTTAGTTTAGCGCAGTAGCAGCCTTAAAAGCATCCTTTGTGGATGGATGGGTTAGTGCTCGTTTTCGTTCACGTGTTTCAGTGTTTTCTTTATAGCTTATGGCGTTTGTATAATTTAAATTGAAAACCCAACCAATCGACAAATTTTTCTATCAGATTTCCATCCAATATCATTTTTATTGATTGTTTCGCGCTTTCCCGCACTGCAATGCTTTCCACGACCAATTGCATTGATTATTTTTAATTGATTTAAGACTTGATGATTGAAATAAAAATATCATAGTCAAGTCTTTTAAATAAGTACTTTTTTGTCGAAGTTACTCTACGAAACATAACGGTTTTTATAAAGAAAGTGTAAGTGGTGCTAATATTTGTTCGCCCATTTTTCGACCTTTTCCCTTAAAAATAAAAAAATATAAAAATCCATAGCCATTACAAGCGTATCATTACTTTTTTCGTAAAAGAGGAATACAAAGCAATATAAAAAAAAGTAAGATGGCTCGAGTCGGGAGTGCCCGACTAGGAGAACCCAGCGGCGAGCTGTCGCTACATGCATTTAATTAAACCCCTCTGCATTTATACACACGACACCACAGCCGCAATGAAACAAAAATAAATAATAATGATACAAATTAATGCTTGCGTTTCGCGCTCGGTTTTAATAATTGCAGGCAAATTTTGGTATGCCATAGTTTTGAAATTGCTCGCAAAATTTTCACAAATAGGAAACTCTATCTTGCAAATGTCGGTTGCAGTCATTCTGAGAAAGCTTTTTGAGAGTGCGCATGCCAAATACAAAATTTTCCCCATTTTATTGCTTCAGAATATTTCAAATCGCCGATGTCCCAGCATTAAGTTGCACATGTACCAATTAACGTGTTGAGTGAAAAAAAAATAAACAGTGGGAAATCTCCGTGGACAAAGCGAGATTTGAATTTGCGTCCGCGCCAGGCAACACCTATACCACCGAGCTACAGCAGCATTCTAATGGCCTTTGTCAAAATCTAGGCAAATAGCACACATGCACAAACAATCGCATTAGAGTTCGAAAAAGAACTCACGCATATGAATGTGCATATATGTATCCAGCAGTTCTGGTGGTGTCAATTGACCCTGGGCGAGCGAGAGCGGTGACCAATTTTCCCTACTAACGGTCCTTAGTAATGCAACGCAGTGCCAGTTCAAAAACCGAAACGAGCAAGCACTGCCTTCGTATTTTTTTATACCCTTAACCCATTGAAAATGGGTAAAAAGGGAAATTGGTTTCCCAATCCCCATAAAGTATATATATATTCTTGATCAGGACGACGAGCCGAGTCGATTTAGCCATGTCCGTCTGTCCGTCCGTCCGTCCATCCGTCCGTCCATCCGTCCGTCCGTCTTTCCGTCTGAATGAACGCGGCGATCGCGGAAAACACAAAAGCTACAAACCTAAACTAAACGACTATAGATTCTCCTAATCCATACTCCGTTTTATTTTTATCGAACAAAATCGATTTTAAGACTTGGTTTTCTTGGCATATCTCGGAGACTATAAGAGCTAGAGCCATTAAATTAAGTTTACTACGCAAAACGCAGATTATGAATATTTCGGATTTTGGATACCTCCCCCTGTCCGCTCATAATAAAAACGCAAGACAAATACTACTTATTAAGCACTGAAAATTTCATAACGATCATACTCTTAGTTTAAAAGTTATTCAAGAATTAAATTTCCATAGTGGGGCCAAGCGCAGCCGATGTGTAAAGTGTGCAGCATGCCGCGTGCGTATGTGTGTGTGTGTGTATGTGTGACTTTGTGAATGTGTGTATGAATGTAGAGAGCTTTAAATGTATGTAACGACAGTTCGCCGCTGGGTTTAGGGTATCTTCTAGTCGGGGGCACCCGACTAGAGCTATCTTACTTGTTTAAGCTTATTTCGTAGATTTTGAGAAATAGAGACCCAAAATTTGGTTCGAATGATTATTTATATATACTATAGCACTAGAAAAATCTATTGCATTAATATTCATCAAAATCGTTTAAGAATCATAGAAGTTCTTAAAGAAAACATGTGGTAAAATTTGATCAATTTGACAATCCAGTAGGCAGCAAGTGCTGCAATAAGAGCTGGGGATTAAAGTTTAGTTTTATAAGTTCGTGTATACTATAGACAGATTAAGGCTCTTTAAAATTATCGACAACCCACCCGTTTTCTTACTATCGATATTTATCGGTTTTCTTAATCCGGTTTTTTAAGCATATCTCAAAAACTATAAGAGCTAGAAACACCAAATTTGGTTTAATATGTGCTCGTTAAGAATACGCAGATAACAGATATTTCGAATTTAGGATATCATATAAAAAAAAACGCAAATCAAGTACGATAGACTTGCGCTTTGGTTTGTATATAGATTTGGATGCTCTTATTAAAATTTCATAACGATCATACTCTTAGCTTAGAACTTATTCAAGAATTCGTTTTCCAAAGTGGGGCCATAGCCGATGTATAAAGTGCGCAGCTTGCTGCGGCTAGTTTTATTGCTGCGTAGTCAAAAATATATATTGCCTTGCTCTTTACACATATTTGTCGATCTCTTTCCCCCGCATCTGACAGTGTGTGAGCATGTATGTACCTGTAGTTGTTTTTATGCAAAGAAAGAAGCGTAAAATAAAGAGAAAGAAGACGCGATGCTGCGTCAAAGTTAGTTGAATTTCCGAAGTGCAAGTGAAAAGATGTGTGAAGGGATCTGCTCAGTATGATGCCGAATAAACAACAAAAATAAGTAAGTACAGCGCCGTATCTGCACACACTGTTAGCAGTGCGACTAACTCTCCTCGTGAGGGCGGCTGGGAGCAGATCCTTGGCATGGTCATGTCTCTGCCAAGGGTGCTGACTAATGGTAGGGGGCAAAGAGAAGACAACTCTTCACAAAATTACCCCAATCCAAGGTGGTAGAGCATATGCCGAAGGATTCATGACCGAGGGGGTGCTCGGCCGTTAGTTTGCGGACTCTGGATACCTGTCGCCGTCCATTTTTTTTTTTTCGACTTCCCGTGGTAGACGTGCTATGCCGCGGGCGAGCTGCCCGTCCCCTTCACTCGTGGGATTCAAAATGAACCAAAATATTAAAGTAAACAAAGTGTCTGGTGCGGTTCATATAGCATCACCCCAGTCTTCAACCTACACGGTTGAGCCTATTTCTGGCACCGCAGCTGTAGGGCTGCAACCAACTTCCTTGGATAAAGAGTTGGAGTGTGCCACTTTCTCGTCGAGAAAAAGTTTTCCCCTGCAAAGTTCGATAGATGCATTGGTCTCTGAATCGGACTCTGACGTCAGACTCACCGATCTCGACGAAGCATCTAGTGAGATCTCTTAGAGATCCGGTCTGATGGATACAGGCACTCAGGTAGCACGTCTACATTTAGACCCTGAGATCGCCGTCATTAAGATGACAAACCGCTTAAAGAAGCTGCTCAAGGCAGTTATCGCAAAAGGTGCCCCTCGCTGACGCCTAGAGCATAAGGGGTCGCTCAGACGAAAAGTTTCCGGAGCTCGGTTTGTCAAAGAAACCGAAAAACACTCATTCAGAGTTGACAGCGCCATCGTACTGTCGGATGGCGAGCGGTGTCAAGCTCGGTTTCATCGCGACTGATAGATCGTCACATCTGACAGGTGAGCAAATGGCAACCCTAAAGGCTTCGATCTTATCGTCCACCCTGACGTGTGTGACTCCAGGAGTGAAGCCAAAGTTCGAGGGTATTGTTGCGAGAACGGATTGACTCATGCTCGTCTGCTACGACAACAACGCAGCCGAGTGGGTGAGGGCGAACTGTGATTGCCCAGCTATTATTTGGAGTAGGAGGAAGTATCTATGCAGAGAATTTGTTACACCAGCACAGATCAGAAATTCCTCAACAAGGGATCTGCTCTCCTTCATAAGGGAGGCAGAGCGTCTCTTGTCCCCATAAAATGTGATGAGATCCGCCCTTGAAAGATTTTTGATTTTTCTTCCTTTATGTGGGCTGACCAGCTTTTTATCTTACCTAGGCCGAACTTTCCGGAGACAATAAATGCCAGGTCATCTGCATACTGTATAGTATCGATGCCTACCTCCGATAATAGTAGTAGTTCATCTATCACAGGTCATCTGCATACTATGTAGTATCGATGCCTAGCTCCGATAATAGTAGTAGTTCATCTATCACTAGGGACCAAAGCAGGGAAGACAGAGCCTCGCCCTGTGGACACCCTTTGACCGCTTGGATGCGGACAGTGGTGGGGCCCAGTGAAGATCTAATGTCTCTGTACATAAGCATTCTCTCTATACAGGTAATAAAGAAGGAGTCAACCCACTAAGATGGTAACGCCCTGGTTATTGACTGATAGCCAGTGTTGTCGAAGGCCCCTTCGACGTCTAGGAAGGAGCACAAAGCAATTTCCTTCGCCTCGATTGCCTTTTCAATCTTACTGACTATCTGATGTAGGGAGACCTCTGTCTATACGACTTAGGTTGATCCAAGGGACGGTTCCCTTGCTTGGGAATAAAATCCACATTTACCTCACTCCAAGATAACGGAATGTACCCCCAAAGGAAGCTCACCCTAAGTAGACCAATTAGTAGACTAAGTATATCTTCTAGGCTGTGTTGCAGCAGCGCCGGGAAAATCTGGTCGCCCCGGGGCTTTGAAGGGAGCAAATGATTTAATGGCCCACCTAACCACGTCTAGCTGGTGGTTCATTTTCCGGGCTTATAACAGAACCAAGGAAATGCACGTGAAGCAGTAGCTCTAGCGTTTCTCGTCGGTCCTGAGTGTAAGATCCATCTGTTCTTTTTAGAAGCCACATACCATTAGATAACCCTCTGGCCAATACCTTTTGCAATCTTGCTGCTTCTCCACACTTTCGCAGTAGGTGCGCCAGGTATCGCGTTTGGCGCTTCTAATGTTCTGATTATACTCAGTGAGTGCGCATATGTATATGTCCCATAAGTCTCTATTTGACTTGTCCCTGTTAAAGAGCCGTGTGACCTCCTTCCTTTGATACTTCGCTCCACAAGTACAAGACCCAATTTTTTTTTTTTTGGGTTAAAAGAATTATAAAGGAGTTCCGCTTGTCCTGGGAGATCAAATCTAATGTGCTGGTGATTTGAAAGAGTGGCCTCATCGGTAACTCGCCAATTTTTAATGAAATCGGACAAAGAACTGCTAACCAGAGCGAGGTCTAGTACCTCTTCCCTGATAGCGTTTATAAAAGTGGGTTGCACCCTCTATTTAATCGTCGTCGGTGTCGCCAAGGAAATATGCAGACGCTACTAAGATTTCCTTAGCTCCTTCTGCCGTAGCCACCTCAATTGTTGACGAAACTAGGTCCCTGGAGATAAAGTTTGTTAGATGAAAATGACCACCAAATCGGTCATATAACAATCTTCATGAGCTGTAACCATGGTTCTTGGAGGCGAGCCAAGTTGATGTTTTCCTCGGCGAAAATCCTGCACATGGTGGCCGAAGCTCCTCAACCGCGGGACAGGTTCGCCTGAACCACCTTAATTGTGCTCTCCTTCGCAGAGTGTTAGACAAAGCAACCGCTTTTGCCTTGTCGGGACTCGTTCCCACGAACACCCTTCGGTAGCTTGGACGCTTTGTACCTCATTGTACTCTGCGCCTTGCTAGCTGCCAGTCGCTGCTGCTGCGGTCCCGGATTGCTTGCGCTCGAGGTTGGGCCTCGGACCGCTCCCCTAGCGAGAGCAGCGCCTCTGCTAGATGACGCGACCACGACCTGCCTTGATTGCGAAGCTGCCGCACCGGGAACCTGATCACAGGTCGAATCATTAACAGGCCCAGCCGGCATTAACAGCTCGCACTGCGACTGTTGCTGGAGCGTCCCTTGGATAGGTCTGATCCTGCCAAATCAGTACCAGACTTTTCCGTCACACTTAATCAGCGACTGCAGCGACGCGTCATTCACCATGATGGCTAAGTGCAGAATGGCGTCACTCGTGGTCCGCTGCACTACCCTCCATTGGCTGGTGCTGAAATCGTTCTGGGTCTCGTTGGGCAGCTTCAGACTTTTGACGATGTAACCTCGGATGAGGTGCGCCCGGGGAACTGGCTTTCCTCCAACAGCTCAACTTTGAGCGAACAGCAGGTCTTGATATGGCTGAAGTTCGCCCTCACCCACTCGGCTGCGTTGTTACCGTAGCAGACGAGCATGAGCCAATCCGTTCTCGGAACAACACCCTCGAACTTTGGCTTTACACCTGGCGTCACACACGTCAGGGTGGACGATAAGATCGACGCCTTTAGTGTTGCCATTTGCTCCACTGTCAGAGGTGACGATCTATCAGTCGTGATGAAACTGTACGATGGCGCTGTCGACTCTGAATGAGTATTTTTCGGTTTTTTTGAAAAACCGAGCTCCGGAGACTTTTCGTCTGAGCGACCCTTTTGACCATGGCGTCATCGGGAGGCACCTTTGCAGCTTTCAGAGCAGCTGCTCTGGGGAGCCCTTTTGGCGATAGCTGCCTTGAACAGCTTCTTTTCGCTGCTGGTCAACTTAATAAAGGCGATCTCAGGGTCTAAATGTAGACGTGCTACCTGAGTGCCAGCATCCGTCAGACGTCGATATCGGTGAGTCTGACGTCAGAGTCCGATTCAGAGAGCAATGCCTCTATCGGACCCTGCCAGGACAAACTTTTTCTCGACGAGAAAGTAGCACGCTCCAACTCTTTATCCAATGAAGTTGGTGGTCTTTCCGGATCCTCCCCTTGTTAA
Organism: Drosophila colorata; assembly: GCA_035041545.1. Classification (NCBI taxonomy): domain Eukaryota; kingdom Metazoa; phylum Arthropoda; class Insecta; order Diptera; family Drosophilidae; genus Drosophila; species Drosophila colorata. The sequence goes on from JAWNLD010000173.1 coordinate 58,644, forward strand.
CCAACATCACCGCTTGGGAGGGTGGAGGCCGGCAGCCTTACAGCTGCGGTGCCAGAAATAGGCTCAACCGTGCAGGTTGAAGCCTGGGGTGATGCTATTTCACCCGCATCAGACTCATTATTTGTAGTGACATTTTGGATCATATTGAATCCCACGAGTGAACGGGAAGGGGAGTTCGCCCGCGGCATAGCCCGTCTATCACGGTAGGCCGAAGAATACAACTGGAGGGCAACAGGTATCCAGAATAAATAAATAAAATAAGAAAAAATAAATAAAGAAAATCGAATATTTCGACCCGTCTAAAACAAAATGGTCAAGATGGGTTACACGCTTCAGCATAGCTCTTAATCTGTACGAGTGCAAGCAAAGCACCAAAAGCTACTCTTACACTTCTTGGGCTCAAAAACATACAATATTTTGGCATATAAAGTACAACCGGAGAAGCTTGAAAGCAAGAGTTTTGAGTAAATCTTAAAAATATTGGAGGATTACGATGCCAAGCCAAACGAGTTGCTAGAAAATTTCCGATACAACATGTGCACACAGAAGCAGAGCGAAATAAGTTCGAATTTCGCGATACAATTACTGCGGAGATCATTTGAGTAAAAAACAAATTTGCGTTTGCTTTGTTCGACAACAAAAATTCGGCAGCGACTTTTGGAAAAGAAAGCCGTTACGTATCATGATGCGGTCGAATTGGCGACAGCATCCGAATTGGCGGACAAAATAAAAGACGAACTACATCAAGGAGTCAGCGAGAAATATACAGTCAATAGAATTCTAAAATTAAATTAAATAAGAAATAAATTAACGTTAAAACACACGTGTGTACGCTAATACGAAAGCAGCAACAGAGCAAAACTTACGTTGCGCGTGCCGGGACACCGCACACACACACGCATTCATAAATATTTCATTTCGTCATAGTTATGTATGTATGTAAATGCAGGGTCGAGACAACGGCGTCTTCGTTCGGTTTCAATATGAAGACGAATTCCGCAAATAACAAAATTATAAACTGTGTTTTAAAAATGTATGTTCCTTTTTTTGTGTCCATAAGACTTTAAACTTCTGTCGACAGTTTAATGCAAGCATTTGCTAAATTATAAGAACACTTACTAATACTAGTTGTTGACCCGAGTCCTTTTACGAAATTAATACCCCTACCAGTGTAGAAAAGTAGTAACGCCAAACTCAGTAGTATGATCCGATATGATCCGTCAGCAGTTTTCACAGTCGCCGTGCATACTTGTCTCTTCCAGGAGTCACGCCTATTATCCTCCCCTTTTTCCAGAGAGATCGATGTACTGCGCCGTCACAAATGAGAACTAGGTCTCCTTTCTTCAGCGATTTGTTGGGGTGGTACCACTTTGTCCTTCTACACAGATCCGGTAGATATTCATTAATCCACTTGCGCCAAAACGAGTGCGTAAGCTGGAAATTTTCTAGCAACTCGTTTGGCTTGGCATCGCCACTCCTTTCTTGTCGGTTGAAATGATTCTTCTTGCGGATGTGGTGTTTGCCTAGCATAATATGTACCTGAAAGAAAAGGATTCGGGTTTATGTTAAACAACATCCTCCTTGAGGTTTTTACTCAATAATGCATGCCCAATAGAACGTTTTACGCTGCGTACGTGTTGTTCCCAACATTCTCCTGCATGAGGGTTTAATGGGCAGTTGAAAAGTCATTCAATTTTATCATTGGGAAATTCAGCTGCTACCTTTTCAGCAGCTCGTTCTTAAGTTCCTTCTCCGCGTCAACAAGATTGATATCCTTTTCGGCCTTCCTCGTCGGCCCATGAAATTTCTTATTACTCGGATACAGGTGTCTGCCGATAAATCTCTGGCGATTTCCAAGTGAATAGCTCGAACTGTCAGGCATGTGAAGATGCATATCCAACGCATCTCGGTACTTCTTCCCCTAACCACCAGAATGTGCTGCGTTGCATTTGTGTGTTGTTCTCATGCTGCATCTCCAGCATACCACGCATCATTTCAGACATCACCTGTGTGAAAGCCTACTTATACGGCTGACTCTTTTTTTTCAAATATTTTTCTATAATTGCTTGCATCTCTTTCCATTTCTTTTCCCATCTTTTTAGAAATTTCAAATGCGAGTTAAGCGAGTTTCATAAGCGAGTTAAGTCAATTTCTTCGTCATTTCCTTTATTCATTTTCTTAATAACTATAATAGGTATAATATGGTGCATTAAAATGATGATTATTTAAATAATCAAAGTAGTTTATTAGAGGTCGACCATTTTTTAGAGCACATATACCTTTATATAAGTGTGAGTCACAGCCTGAGAAAAAATTGTTCTTTATTACCTCTAATTGACGTATGCTCTTCGACATTGGCTACTGATACATTTAAAAACTTGCAAAAAAAATTGTTTTTTCTGAATTTCCTTTGTAATGACATTTTTATCTTTGACAACTTCCCGAAGATAATTTCTCACTTCATTCCAACAAAGCTGATGATGATTTTTGGTTAGCCAGAGTACTGTTTTTCGAGCCTTCTTTGTTAGTTTGTTTCCTTGTTTCCTTCTTGTTTCCATAAAATCCTTGAACATCAATAGCAACTTGCTCCATATCCATTTTTGGGGGTTTGTTTTTGATGCTTATACTAGACGATGCGCTTAACTAATCCTGTCAACGGAGAATATTCAACTAATCGATCATGCATAAGCAAACCATATACTGTTGTGTTCCTTGAACGTGCATTCTCCAGTTCGATAGAAACTCTGTCGTTGTACCAACAAATCGTGTGCGATCGATTTCAATGTCATTCAATTCATATCGAATTTCATCAAACAATAATCCATACAATTTTTTTTTAATTTACCAGCGTTAGTAGGTGTGTTGTCAGCCAAACAAATCGAGCCCTCAATATTAAACTCTCTCTCCGTAATACATAAAGATCCTGATTTTCGATTGTAATTCGAATTTCATCATTAGTCTTAAATGATTGCAGATAGGGTGAGTAACTATGATATTCTTTTTTTATTAAAATCGCAATAGAACTTCTCTCGACCATTCAAGATATCGCTCATTGCGTTCTGATTATAGACCCAAAGACTTTACAAATAATCTGTTTGCAGGTGTAAGCTTTCCCCTTACTGATCTTGTTCCCTCTATGTTAGAGCTCGGAATGTTTGAGATGGGTGATTTCACGCATATTTATTGTAACTAATCATTGTCGTGGTCTTCAATGTAAGCAAACTGTAACGCTCTCTTCACGTAAATTAACTAAATTTCCATCTTGATCAACAATCCGTAAAATTAATGACTGAATCTCTCTCGTGTTCACTGGCAAATAATTCAGGTTGATAGGCTACTCACTCATTGTATAGCCTGGTGGTACTTCGAGAATAAATTCCTACTACGCATGACTTGATTCTTCGTTCACATATGATCCGCTTACAATATAACACTCCAAGTGAATTGTATTCACTTTCAATATATCAACATTGATCGGTATTTGACTTTAGCTCCTAAAATTTAGCTTTATAAAATTCAAATAATTTTCTAATAGTACGCTCTCTGTCAAAATATATGGAATGTTCCTTAGTTGAAATCATGACCTGAAGTGTGTTGTTGTTGCTCTCGATATGTGGATGATTTATTATTTTGGGTTCTACTTCCTTCATTTTCTGTAATATAACATTACTGTTGTTGACATTTTGACAAGTTTTCTGTAAGTGAAGTATCAATGAACGTTCTTGTCATTATAATTCAAATTCGAATGAAGTCGGCAAATCTTTACTAATTAATATAAAGCCATATCTTTCTTTCCAACATAATTGACAACTTTCCTTAAAGCAATCAAAATTGATATCAACCCCTACATGATCCTGATAGACGTGTTTCATATTTAGAGCATCTGATCTAGAGCAAGATGTTTCGGAATACGTGTATATATTTGGCATTAATAAAAAGAATCGATGTTGCGCCCCACGCAAAAGTACACACGAATATTATTTTGTTTTTCACACGCTACATCATCAAATATCATTATCGAGTTCTTTTTGGTCTTGTTTGGTGCTATTAAACTTTCATTTTCAGAATATGTAAAATAGCCGATGGCTTCGGCCCTACAATTTTTTTTAAATATTCGTATTTAGGTTGAATTAACGACTTTGAATATGAATACAATTTTTAAATTTTAGTCCATTGGGACTCTCGATCAAACTAATCATTACATTTGTTTTCCCACAATTAGAAGGCCCAACAATTGGGTATTAGGCTACTGTGCCTGATCGTTTGTTTTTCATTATTTTTTAAATCGAAACTTCTCACTTCAATGTTCGATTTGTGCTTTATTAAACGCATATTAGTTAAGATTTTTCATAAGCACGTCACTCATTAACAGCTCTTTGAGGAATAATTAGCTAATAAAATGGTAATGCACTTTTTCAAACCATTTAGTAATAAAATTAACGTCTACCACGGAGGAGGTACAAAACCTCGAGTCACGTTTGGAGCGCGGCGATAAGGAAAAAAAAATCCATTAGACGCCGCTTGCAGAGAGCATGATATATAGCATACACAAACCACAAAGAATTAAGGAAACGTCATATAGCCGATCTGGTTTTAGCGGAAAGAGCGTGGGAGCAAGTTAAAGCGTTTGACAGCAGCTTTGGAGAAAAAGCCGCAGCATATCTTGTAACTATCGCAATGAAAGCAAAGACAAAATTCGGCATGGACCTCAATCAAAGGAAAACGAAACCAAAGCCATATGAAATAAAATAAAAAGTTGGGCATGGGACTGAAGCAGAGGAAAAATAAACCAAAACCATGTGAAAAACAGAAACAGAAGAAACCCAATGATATTCTCTCGGCAATCCAAATAGCTAAAAAAAGTCATAGACAATTTGACATAAGAAAAAAGATGTAATAATCCCGAGAATAATAAGTGTCCCTAAAGTGGGCGGGTTCTTGCCGCTTGTACCGGTTTTAACAGCAATTGGTGCCCTATTTGCGTCCGGTGGTTCAGCTATTGTTAAAACTATTAACAGTGCTAATATCCGGATACAGGAGAATAAGCGACATAACAAAAAAATTGAAGCAATTGCTTTAGGCAATGGTCTGTAACTCAAGCCATACCAAAAGGAATACGGTATATCAACTCTTCAAATCATTGATATAATGAATTTTGCACGCAAACATATTCCTAAGATCAAAAGTGTATTTATGAGAGACTCACTTCCAAAATGAGGTGGGACACACTGTTTTTATGAAACAGAGAAGGAAAGTCGATATTTTGATAGCTTCGGGAATTTACCATCACCTTTAGATATTTAGGAGATAACATTAAATACAATTATAAACAAGAACCACGGTTTAATACTTTTAACTGTGGACACTTGTGTTTGAAGTTTCCATTATTGAACCAAATTGTTATTGGCTGCCTCATAATCAATTCTTTTAAGCTGTTCTTTAAAGAATATTTTATTTTTAATTTTATTTATTCATATATCTGTTTTTTTTAAGTCTTTTTTTGTAATTAAATAATTTGTACAAGCTGCAAAGGGGGCTTTTAACATAATTTGTATCTAAGTAAAGATTTTGCCAAGTCCATTCTTAGTGTTGTAGTTTTTGGGGAAGCATTAGTTGTGAAATGGGGTACCATCCGACCGAAGTGTCTTTTTTTTAGTCTCTCAATGGTTACGATGATTTTTCAGTCTATCGTTATATCTGTTGGAGAAAAGATATATCTGATCCTCTACGGTATTCAGACCAAAGTCGTGATGTAGTGTCAGGTTGCTGACGTACCATTCGCAACCAGAAATAAACCAGAGGATCTTATTTTGGATTATTTGGAATCTGTGTCTTTTGGTTTTAGCCGCGGTACCCCAGATTTGGATGCCTCCTCCAGCTAGGCGCTATGATCTGTTGGTTATTTTTTTGCACCGAAGAGGGAGACTGCTTCATTTGTTTATAAGCTGGTGGAGTCGATCCCTTTTCCCGTAGCATGTCGCGGCGGTTGTGATAATGTGCTCGCGATATGTTAGGTGAGGCCTAGGTATTTCGATGACGATGTCAACGGTATTGGATCGCTGTTGATGTACACCACTGGCGGCATTTTAGTCGCAAGGTGAAACAGACGTTGAAGAATTTGATGCTGTTGATCCCAACGTTTCATCTTCTGGCCCAGTTTTCGAATGCGTTGAGGTACTGCTGTATACCGTCCGCATCTTCGTATTCGCTTGGGTTGGCGTACAGTATGCAGACATCGTCAGCGTAGGAGGCGAGGAGCATCTTCCCTGGTGTCATAACCATTATTCTGATCAGCAACGGGGTGCCTGCGCCAAAGATAGAGTAAAGCAGTGGTGCCAGGACACTTCCCTGGGGCACTCCAGCTCTGACTTTTTTATGGCAGAGTGTTGATCGCGAGTTTGGACGAAGAAATGAAACAGCACAGAAGGCAGAATATGTTGGCGAGCAGCGCAGTTTTCATTTTGGCCAGTAGTCCAGGGTGCCATACTCTGTCAAAGGCCTGATGGATGTCCAGAAAAACACCGTTGCCTGATCAATGGTACTGTGACCAGCGCGCAACCCAAATTGGTGGCTGGCGATCGTTTTTCCACGGTCCATACTCTCAACTAGCCGAAAAGCGATCAGTCGTTCTGAAACCTACGATACAGAAGGCAGAAGAATGATCGGCCGGTACGATGTGACGTCAGACTCCGGCTTCTCAGGCTTGAGGATCATTGTGATCCTAGCAGTCTTCCATTTATGCTGCATCCTTAGACACATATTGAAAATCGATGTGAGAGAAAGGAGAGCTCGCTTGGGGAGGATTTTCAGCACAGCGTTACCGATCAAGTCGTGTCCTGGCGCCTTTTTCTTAGTTTGCGGATTACTTGGCCTACCTTCTCCAGATGTGCAGGCTTAATAGGTGGGCTCATCTGCAAAGGCATTGAAAGGATGTCCATCGTGCTTGCCACCTCGTCTGGCGAGGCGGTATCCAGTGGTGTGAAGCGATCCTCGAGGTGATCCGCAAAGGTGAGCGCTTGTTCTTCCAAGGACTTGCACAATTCTCCTTGCGAGTTACGTAGCGGCGTCATTCGCTGTGGCTGGCGTTTGATGTTTTTGGTGAATTGTCACAAGGAATGACGGAAGTTTTGGGAATAGTCCGTGTTTAACAGCATGTCCTCGAACCGGTCGTCTCGAAGACGTTGTAAAGCCTCGCGCAGCTCTCTCGCGGCTCTGTGCCCAGAGTCTTGTCGCAGTTTCTGAAGGCCGCTATATTAGAGTGCCTGCTTTAGTAGTGGTATTTGGTCTGAGTCCAGATCCCAGCTGTCACAGCTGTCTCGATGCACGAGGTGCGCGTGCCTGAGTAGCACGTGGGGCTGCTGGTTGCGAGGATGTCAGAGTTGGTGGCTTGTAGACAGCTGGCGATTACTCTTCCTCTGGAGCAAGTTGGGCCTGAACCACATAGTGGGTGCTTGGCATTCCAGTCTCCTGCAAGGATATATTTGCGGCTGTTTGTGCTAGTAAACACGTCTTCGGGTTCGCTGCAGGTCCATGTGAAGGCTGGGGGCAGTATACGGCGCCGATAGTTATTTCGCCGATCTCTGTGCTGATGCGGGCACATGCCAGTAGGAGCTTGTTGGAGGCAAGGGGTTTTAATGGAAAGTGGCGAAGATTTTATTTTATAAGGATTGCTGCTCCTTAGATTGGATGTTTGCTAGTGGCTTTAGTTTCGCAGATAAGTATTATATCAATATTTTCGGTATATGTGAAGCTGCGCAATTCTAACAACTTTCCATGTACTCCTCTGGCATTCCACACAAGGATGTTCAAATTCATTGTTGATGAACCGCGGTCAACAGAGCTAGGATTTGACTCTGCATTTGTATTAGCCTGTTTTGTTGCTCGAAGAAACGATGAAAACTGCGGTTTATTGTGGCGACCAGTGCTTCGAAGTGCGCCTCCCCTTGCCACTGGGAGACGGTGAAAGGCGCCTGAAATTGGCGTCGCGTTTGCTGATGGGATTGCTGCGTCGTGGGGACGGTGAGTTGATCTCGCTGGGCGGTATGCCCGGGTTTTGCATGGTGCTGTTGTGGGTGTTTTTAGTTTGGAGTGTTTGGGGGCGCTTAGAGCTCTTTTTGTTGCTTCCTCGAGCTACGTCAGCAAAGGAAATGCCTTCAGAGTGCCACGCTGGGGCAGGTATGAGACGCGAGGCCGGTGCGTTAAGGCGCCGAATGTTTTTATTGGCTCTCTTATCCTGCTGCAGGTGTTGCAAGTATTCTTTATAGAATTCACAACCTTTATAGTTGGCCAAATGGTTTCCGCCACAATGGATGCATGTGGCAGGGGCGCTTTTGGCTCGTGGGCATTCTGAGGACTTTTGAGACTGGCTACTTGCAACGCAGATAAATTCCCGCTGGCAGAACCTGGCGGTGTGTCCATACTCCTGGCAGCGGTAGCACTGAACTATTTCACCGGATTTTCTGGCAACTTCGAAAGTCACTCTTTGACGGCAGAAAAGAAAAGTGCCCAGTATCTCCTTGTTGTTCGCGGCGGGGTGGAGGTTGATGAAAAATATATTCATTTGCTCTCCTGTCTTCCTGGATTGTGGGTTGATTTGTGTCCCAGTTTTGCCAGCTGGGCCTCTAAATCCTTTTTGAGGGTGGAATAATGTAAGCCTCGAGCCACCACTCTGAAAGGCTTATCTTCCTTCAGCTGATAGGCGTGGAAGTCCACTTTGAGCTCATTGAGTTGCCTGACGGTTGCTCGGTAGCTTTCGACATTCTTTGCGTAGATCCTTGTGGTCCCCCCATAGAGGATTTAATCTCAAGGTTGTCCAGAGAAGTCACTTATTCTAGCACGCACAGCAGCTCTTGGAGACTAGCTATGTCGGAGAGCACTATTGGAAGCGGCTTTGCGATCGCTTTTACCGTAATTTCCATGTCCATTTGCTGGGTAAGAGCGTAGAACGAATTGTTTCTCAGTGAATTGTTGTTGTCGTTGACATATTCATTGTTGGCAGAGGGGAATCGTTTTTTGCCAGAAGATGCTGATGGCGGGATCTGGCGCTTTTTGTTTTGAATCAGATTTGCGCGATTGGCAGAAGATGCTGGGTCAGAACTCAGATTACCTGTTGGCAGTAGTGGGAAGTTTCGATTGTACACGCCGTGCTCCCCATTCGGATTACTAATCGGCTCCTTATTAGCACCCGCGAGAGAGAAGTTTGGAGTTAGGGCAGTGGCCGAGAACGAGTGCCTGGAAAGATGCCGCAGCTTGGGCATCAAAGCCAGACATTTGTCTTTCAGAGCATGAAGACTGCAGTTTGGCAGCGCCGGTGGCTCTCTTTTGAATTATGTTTTTGTTTTTGGTCTAGGCTGCATTAGCAGCTGACCATCTGGTAGTATTGCCTGGAGCGGACATCATATTGTTAGTGTGAAACTGATTTTCAGCACTGACTTCATGATCCGTACGATTCGCCGAGTTCATGGTGTGGATATGATCTTTTAATACGCACTTGTAATCACAGCAGCAATTTAAGCGCGCGTTTGGGCCTACTCTGCTTTTTTGCTTAGCGACGCGACGCAGCAGACCAAAGAAGAGCCGAAGATTAATAGCTGATAAGTACTGGTCACTTTTACAGCTGTCCACGCTGTTTTTTTTTTTTTTTTCTTTCGCCGGCACACAGCCGGAATTATTAGCTTTGTGCTTCTTTGTGTGTAGCTTAATAGTAAAATTTTATATATAATTAATTCACTGATTGTTCGACAGTAGGCCAGTATATTTATCTGTTGTAAGCATCTTCCGATTTTTCGGCACTGGGCATTTTGAGCCACTGGGTTAATAATCGCAATACAATAACGTCTGCACGTATTGAATGCACGATTGCAAGTGCTATAAAAAATTAAATATGAACTAGAATTTTTTATGCATTGGACTATATCACTTTTAATATGTTTTATCTTACATCAGTCCGAGTTGAACAACAGTGTGATATACATTGTTTAAACAATATCTGAGCCACAAATAAACAACAATAAACAACAAATAAACAGCAAAAAACAGCAAATAATCAACAAATTAACAACAAATAAACAACAATAAACAGCAAAAAACAACAATAAACAACAAATAAACAGCTAAAAACAACAATAAACAACAAATAAACAGCAAATAAACAACAAAAAACAACAAATAAACAACAACAAACAACAAATAAACAACAAAAAATAACAAATAAACAACAATTTATAGCAAATAAACAACAAATAAACAAAAAGAATAAACAAAAAATAAACCACTGGTTTCGTATTTAAGAAAATAAAGGAACATATTCTGAAGGAATTAACAAAGACAAAAAACGCATTAAAACGAAAATTTCAAAGCATAAAATTAGGAAGAGAAAAAAATGAATGTCAATTAGAAGAGACATTTACGCAACCTCTTAAAAACTCATCACTGGAAATATACTACCCAATCAGCCTTTAAAGACGAAGAAAGAAGAAAATGTAGATTATATAGAACAAGAAATTAAAGTAGATCAAAACTATAGTAATGTATCTCATCATACATATGATGAGGAAATCACTGAAGATCAATTCTATTCTCAACCTTTTGTGTCAACTAATGAAAGCTATAATCAGCATACTGTAACAAGCAATGTGAGCTATAATTTAAATCTGAGTGAGCTAGAGCGAAAGGTCGAGCTTGGTAAAGCCTTTGGCCCCTACAAGAAAAGCGGAGAAATTAAATTGGGAGCAACTAAAATAATTGTAGATGATAATGAAATAATATTAGAAATCGGTGAAAGGTGGAATCTAACACCGGGATTATATTCTTTAATCTACCGTAAAAACCCCCAAGGCTATGACGAAATGTATTTGGAATCATACCAGAAAATTTTAATAAAAACCAATACTCATAGAAGAAATCACTTACATAATGAGGTTCTTAAGGGTATGTAACACTCTTGACTCGGGGTGCCAAAGAATGCCGCAATCGTCATATGACCAGCAGGCGTGAAGAGTTGAAGAAATCGCGGGCGGGAACCTATACTGCCTTAGCTCTTTCGGCGGTGGGGTGGGTTGTTGCTAGGCCAGTACTTTGAACTGCGATACATAACCTTATTTAAGGATCCCTACTGAAACTAAAAGAAGTAAATAGACTCTGCTATACAATATAAAAGGGGCTCTAAGCGATTATCCCTTCCAAAACAAACTACATGAAAATATAAGTAAATCGGGTATTGTATTAAATTATCGTTTCTTTGCGCTCGGCATCGCTGTTAAGGGCTGAGTCGTAGATGTTAATTGACTCATTGTGTCCAATACATAACCAAAGATCTTTCTAATTAGATTAGAAAAATCCCCTTAAGCACAACTGCTATATGCTTATTCCCGAGAATTATAAATACTAGTTATTCAAAATTTCAGAATCATTCATAAAAAAATATATATATATATATATTTCTATAATCATCCTGACGACAGTACATTTTTAGTTCTCTTAAGTTATGATTAACAATTCCATTTTTATTCTCTTAATAATTTCTATTCTTATTGTGGTAGTCAACAACCACTCTAAAATGTGGATAAACTTTATCAGCGATTTTCAGTGCAGAATTAAAAGAACAATTGAAATTACAGAGTTACTGAATTCAGTAAGCTCACAGCTGACCTGCACATACATACAGACATGCTCTTAGGCTATCCCATGCATATACATATGTACAAGTCCGCCTAAGCATATGAACATCAGCAAAATCAAATAAAAATAAAGAGAATAGAAAGGAGTTGGAACTGACTACATGCAAACAAAGGCCTTCCAGCGCTCTTCATGTTGCTCCATATGATTTCTGCTCGCATTCAAATTTTGAACTTATCTCTCGTCATTTGAATTCTGCAACATCAGTTGTGGTCCCAATTATGCATAGGACTTATTTAAGCTAATAGCAAACTTAAATCACTTTTGATTTTGTTGTTGTTTCCCCTCGTATTATTGTTTTTTTTTTTAAGTAATAAAAAAAATTGGATAAATATGGGGAGCCTACGTTTTGTGCTGTTGCACAAACGCTATAGCAGGTTTGCTGACCACTTATGGGGTGGATGCAAGCAGATTAGGGCGGATCTATATCTGGCCTGAATTGATGGTCTTGGTTAAATACACGAGGTTGCAGCGCTTTAGGGTTCGAACGGCACGCAGTGGTGCGTAAGCAACGTGAGTGTGAAAAGAGAGTGGCTGCAGGTGCACACCTTCTTTTTATAGGGCAAAATGAAAGAGCTTTTATTGGAAGTAATGATGTGAGCTGCGATGATAAGATTTGTAATAAAAATTACAGAATTCTTGTGAGAGAGCTTACACTGGCTAGATTTATAATCAGCTGTCTCGGATAAAAAGCGCAAGCGCAAGCGTCATAAATCTTTCACTTAAGCCTGAATAGTTTAACGTAGCTTAACAAAGCTTTTACAGCTTTTTACAGCGCAGGTGACACATTTGTCACAAACGATTTCCACTGAAAACTTTAATTGACCATTTGAACCATTACACCACCTGATAATCTATCAACGTTAGGAAGAAGATTAGCAGGAATCATTGCCGAATATCATTTGAATAAAAGGTTCCTACTTCTCTACCTTGCAGATATTCTATTAGGTAATAACAATTGTCAAGTTTTTTCTTAATACGGCATTTAATGAATTGTTGTGCAAGCTTCGCGTTATAGTTTTGGGTATATTTAATTAATGCAAAATTTCTCTTGAATACCTCCTGCCCTTCTTTATATGAAATTTCCCTAGATCGAAGATTATACTGTTTATTGTTTCGTTCGTAAGCCTTGAATATCTTTTTTGAGTATCGCCAATTTATCAGACAATTTATAATAGAGTCTTCTAACAAAGACAACTCTTTTAATATAATCTATCTCCTCGCCGTGAGTTACCATGTCGATCCCAAGCAAGGCTTTGTACGGTGAGCAACCCAGTGACTGGTGTTTAGCGGACCTCAACGAACAAGAAATAGCTGACATATGCAAATCCCATTCTGTTTGATCATGTCTTAAATAAGATCGGACAGCAGCTGATAAAGATCGATTTACTCAGCAGCGTTACTTTGAGGCGAATACAACGCAATGTAAACATGTTTAATACCTAATTCGGTTAGGAATGCATTAAAATCGTTTGCCTTGAATTGTGTTCCATTATCGCTTACGATTGTCTCAGATACACCGAATCCGTGAAAGATAGTTCTAAGCAGATACTCTTGAATGGCCACCGAAGTAAATTTTTTCAAGGGATGCAACCAATGGTAATTGCTAAAATGGTCTAATACTATTAGCAATCCAATATGGCCATTTTTGATGCGCGGATAAGGACCCAATATGTCAATATACAATCGCTGAAATGGTCTGTACGATGGGATATGAGTCCCCATGGGAGCACGAAGCGTCAGATTGGGAGCTTTTCTGGCTTTACATACCTCACATTGGCGAATGTACGGAATCACATCAGTCGCTAAGGCTAAAACAAATATCGGCGTAGTCGCTCTATAGTTTTCTGTATTCCACTATGCGCTGAGATAACACAATCGTGAGCTTGCATTACAACATCTGCTCTGAGCGGTTCGGGTACCCACAGTTTCCACAAATAAATTTCCTGAAGCATGTTCTGTACGAACATAGATATATGGTTCCACAATTTTGATATCTGGAAATTTTGCTGGAATCTCTAAAAATTTATCTTTCAACAAAATATACTCTTCACACCGAAATGCTTGTGAGTTAAGATCAACAACTGGTCCTACTTCTATTGAGCAAATCTCATTTTCGTTAATACGGGATAACGCGTCTGGCACAACATGTTCTTTGCCTTTTCGATGCGACATCGAAAATTTAAACTGCTGGAGTCGAAAAATCCAATGGGCTAGCCTACCAGCCTATTAAACTGGAATGGTCCGTGACAACTTCGAACTCTTGTAATTCCAAATAACATAGGAACTTTTCTATCGCTAGAATGACAGCTAAACATTCGCGTTCGGTCACGCTATAGTTTTTCTGAGCACTGCTCAGTTTTTTCCGACATAAAAGCAATTGGTTTTTCTTCATCGTTCTCTGATAGTTGAATCAACACCGCCCCAATCCCAAAATAGCTAGCATTACAATGCAAGTAGAATTTTTTTTCAAAATCTGGATTTTGTAAAATTGTTGCTGTTGTTAACTTGATTTTCAGCTCGTTCATAGCCTTCTGTGCCTCATACGGTTGAAAGCAACTCTGTTATTGGACAGGTAAGATCAGAGAAATTGGATATAAGCCTTCTGTACCATCCGCAGACCCCTAAAAATCCTCGCACCTGCTTTAGATTCTTTGACGGAGGCCAATTGAGTATACAAGTGATTTTTCCTGGGTCTGTGCAAATCCCTCCTTTCCTATTACGTAACCTAGATAATTTACACTAGTCACACATAAATGACTTTTAGCAATATTGAGCGTCAAGTTGGCTTTCCTAAATTCTTCGGCTAAACGAACAAGAACGACTAAGTGGGAATGGAAATCTTCGGAAACGATACAAAGATCGTCCAGATACCTAAAAACACAGTGTCTTAAATCCGGTGGAATGATACTATCCATTAAGTGGCACATGGTCGAGGGGGCATTACACAATGCAAAGGGCATGACTTTAAATTGGAACAATGGCCTCCCTGGCATGGTGAATGCAGTTAATGGCTTCGCTTCTTCCGATAGCTTGATCTGCCAATAAGCATCCTTCAAATCCAGTTTGGATATGATGTTTGCTTTTGGGAGACGCGCAAAGATGTCGTCAATGCTAGGCAGCGGATATGCATCCGTTTTGGTTGCACCATTTAACTTTCTGGCATCTAAACACAATCTAACATTGTTTGGTTTTAATACAAGCCGCATGGGCGAACTCCAAGCGCTTGTAGAGGGTTCATCACATCGAGAGCTAACATCTGATCAATTTCAGCGAACAGTAATTTTTCTACTGCCGGACTGACAGGATAAAATCGCTGTTTGACTGGCCTTGTTTTATGAATTTCTATGTGATGCTGAATTACTCCTGTACTACCTAAACCATTCAAGCACTTTGGAAATAGTTGTTTAACTACATCGAGCTGTTGCTGCTGAACTGTAGTCAAAGGATACAATACCGAGGCCTCTTCGTGAGTAACGCAAGAATCAATCTCAACCGAACTTATAATATTGGGAGCAAGATCGAATTCTTTCCAGAAATCAATTCCAAGGTTCAATCGTTGCTTGATCGCAGGAATTATGTATAATCTTAAGACTCTTTGTTTATTTTTGTACGTCACTAATACTTTCAACACTCCTGTTACATTAATATCGTCTCCATTAGCTGTTCGAACATGTGACTTAAGGGTCTTAAAGTCTGGGAACTTAGAGAATTGCTCGGTAGCCAGCGTAGCTCCGATACAACTAGTGCTGGCGCCTGTATCTAAAAGGCCCAGTTCCTTATAATCTAAAAAAGACACTTCAGCATAACTACGCATGTCGTGATTATGAAAACTGCGTCTACTAATAAACGATGATTTTTCTTTCGTTCCTTATGATAACTTCGAATTCGCCCATAGCAAAAAATGCGTCTGTCTGCCAGGCAATTTTCCCAATACTGGCCTTCTGCATCGCAGTTCCAACAACAAAGCTCTGTTGGTGACTTGCGAATAACAGCAACTTCATGGTCAGAGACAGCTTCTATCTATCTATCTATCTATTCTATCTCATCAGAATTATTCTCCTCCAATAAGTTTACCTGACGCTTATAAACTTTTTGTTTCGCTGTGGCTTCGGACTGATGGCTATATTCTTGACGAATCGATTCCTGCATTTGCACTACTCGTCGTAGATTACTTACAGTACACAGGCTGATACAAAAGTTGACGACGAAAGTCTGGTAATAAATTATTTGTCAGAATTTCTAACAATTCTTCTTCCTTGATATTTACTGACCCTCTATCTATTAGCGTAGTCACCACCTCGAAGAATGAGCTAAAACTCTCACCTGGTTTTCGCTTTCTCGAACGTATCTGTTCCTTTTTTCGATACTCGGACCTGTAATCCTTGTATTGCTGTCTAAAGGACACGCAAAAATCTGCCCAAATTATTTGGTCCACTTGTTTGTGATAAATTTCACTTTATACACGAACTCTTCTACAGTCAATTTTTGCATTTGGTCGGCTACCTTTCCTGGCGTTATTACTGCGCTGCTAATAGATGGTACTCGATAACTTGGTACTGGTGCGAGTGGATCGGACCTGGGTGTATGGTTAGCATTAGATTTCAAGTTCAGATTGGACAGGACTTGTGTAATTGTTTGCTCAATCATATTTTGTATAACCTGGTAATTGACATTTGGCTGAGCGCTATAGTTGTTGTTATTGGGACGATTGGATGGTCTACCTCTCGTTCTACGTGCAGAAGCAACATTACTAGGGTTAGTGCTATTGTCTAAGTTTAATAGGGGGACACTTTCATTTCGATGAGCTGCATCAGTTAAATTTCTTGCCAAATTCCGTGTAATCGGACGGTGATTAATCTGTGCAGGCCGTGAGCGTGAGAGTCTCGGCTTGAACGAGGTGAACAATTCCCTACAACTCTCTTTACAGCTGGCAGTTCCACTACTTGCGAACAATTAGGACATTTTGGGTTTTTTTGGCAACCAATTATCCAGACATGTTTTGTGAAAAACATGATTACAGGGAATGATTAAGCAGGTCAGTCATGGGTTGGGTGCATATAATGCAATTATTAGTGTCCACATTGGCAGAATTTCCGCTATCTCCGGCGGACTATATTGTAAAGGCATTTTGTTTATTTTATGTGTACATATTTGTTTGCATAAACGATATCGTGGGGCGATGGATGGGGAACTTAGCTATATAGCAATTGATATATCCCTAAAGCTAATTCTAGCGAAATAAACAATCATCCAAAAGTACAACGGTTAATTTGGGTTATTGTAACTACAAAGGATATGGGTCTTATCTGTCTGCTATCTTTCAACATCCTGATAGAATTTCCGTACACAATCGCAAATTCAGCAATATCTGTCTAATCCAGAGTAAACTAGTAGTACATCTCACTAGATGCAGAACATGTGAAATTACCATATAATTATTATTTTTTTTTTCTTCTTTTAGTTTGATTTGCTTACTATAATCCACGGAAATTTTGCAACAAAAGGCTAAAATAACGCTAAGTGTAAGTATTCTATCTGAGTCTAATGCATAAGTATCCCAGTTTAGGTATTACAAGTATTTGTAGGCTGACCAAGCAGACTAATGTAAACAGATCTACTAACAAAAATCTAAATACAAATGAGCAAGAATTGTATAAAAGTGAGCTGATGCCTATTGCTCCTTTTTATTGTTTTTAAGACTCGGGGTGCCAAAGAATGCCGTGAAGAGTTGAAGAAATCGCGGGCGGGAACCTATACTGCCTTAGCTCTTTCGGCGGTGGGGTGGGTTGTTGCTACTTCTTTCAACTGCGATACATAACCTTATTTAAGGATCCCTACTGAAACTAAAAGAAGTAAATAGACTCTGCTATACAATATAAAAGGGGCTCTAAGCGATTATCCCTTCCAAAACAAACTACATGAAAATATAAGTAAATCGGGTATTGTATTAAATTATCGTTTCATTGCGCTCGGCATCGCTGTTCAGGGCTGAGTCGTAGATGTTAATTGACTCATTGTGTCTATACCCAATACCCAACCAAAGATCTTTCTAATAAGATTAGAAAAATCCCCTTAAACACAACTGCTATATGCTAATTCCCCGTGTTTCAAGATTTATAAATACTAGTTAGTCATAATTTCAAAATCATTCATAACAACAAAAAAAAATAGATATATATTTCTATAATCATCCTGACGACAGTACATCTTTAGTTCTCTTAAGTTATGTTCCAATTTAAAGTCATGCCCTTTGCATTGTGTAATGCCCCCTCGACCATGTGCCACTTAATGGATAGTATCATTCCACCGGATTTAAGACACTGTGTTTTTAGGTATCTGGACGATCTTTGTATCGTTTCCGAAGATTTCCATTCCCACTTAGTCGTTCTTGTTCGTTTAGCCGAAGAATTTAGGAAAGCCAACTTGACGCTCAATATTGCTAAAAGTCATTTATGTGTGACTAGTGTAAATTATCTAGGTTACGTAATAGGAAAGGAGGGATTTGCACAGACCCAGGAAAAATCACTTGTATACTCAATTGGCCTCCGTCAAAGAATCTAAAGCAGGTGCGAGGATTTTTAGGGGTCTGCGGATGGTACAGAAGGCTTATATCCAATTTCTCTGATCTTACCTGTCCAATAACAGAGTTGCTTTCAACCGTATGAGGCACAGAAGGCTATGAACGAGCTGAAAATCAAGTTAACAACAGCAACAATTTTACAAAATCCAGATTTTGAAAAAAAATTCTACTTGCATTGTAATGCTAGCTATTTTGGGATTGGGGCGGTGTTGATTCAACTATCAGAGAACGATGAAGAAAAACCAATTGCTTTTATGTCGGAAAAAACTGAGCAGTGCTCAGAAAAACTATAGCGTGACCGAACGCGAATGTTTAGCTGTCATTCTAGCGATAGAAAAGTTCCTATGTTATTTGGAATTACAAGAGTTCGAAGTTGTCACGGACCATTCCAGTTTAATAGGCTGGTAGGCTAGCCCATTGGATTTTTCGACTCCAGCAGTTTAAATTTTCGATGTCGCATCGAAAAGGCAAAGAACATGTTGTGCCAGACGCGTTATCCCGTATTAACGAAAATGAGATTTGCTCAATAGAAGTAGGACCAGTTGTTGATCTTAACTCACAAGCATTTCGGTGTGAAGAGTATATTTTGTTGAAAGATAAATTTTTAGAGATTCCAGCAAAATTTCCAGATATCAAAATTGTGGAACCATATATCTATGTTCGTACAGAACATGCTTCAGGAAATTTATTTGTGGAAACTGTGGGTACCCGAACCGCTCAGAGCAGATGTTGTAAAGCAAGCTCACGATTGTGTTATCTCAGCGCATAGTGGAATACAGAAAACTATAGAGCGACTACGCCGATATTTGTTTTAGCCTTAGCGACTGATGTGATTCCGTACATTCGCCAATGTGAGGTATGTAAAGCCAGAAAAGCTCCCAATCTGACGCTTCGTGCTCCCATGGGGACTCATATCCCATCGTACAGACCATTTCAGCGATTGTATATTGACATATTGGGTCCTTATCCGCGCATCAAAAATGGCCATATTGGATTGCTAATAGTATTAGACCATTTTAGCAAATACCATTGGTTGCATCCCTTGAAAAAATTTACTTCGGTGGCCATTCAAGAGTATCTGCTTAGAACTATCTTTCACGGATTCGGTGTATCTGAGACAATCGTAAGCGATAATGGAACACAATTCAAGGCAAACGATTTTAATGCATTCCTAACCGAATTAGGTATTAAACATGTTTACATTGCGTTGTATTCGCCTCAAAGTAACGCTGCTGAGTAAATCGATCTTTATCAGCTGCTGTCCGATCTTATTTAAGACATGATCAAACAGAATGGGATTTGCATATGTCAGCTATTTCTTGTTCGTTGAGGTCCGCTAAACACCAGTCACTGGGTTGCTCACCGTACAAAGCCTTGCTTGGGATCGACATGGTAACTCACGGCGAGGAGATAGATTATATTAAAAGAGTTGTCTTTGTTAGAAGACTCTATTATAAATTGTCTGATAAATTGGCGATACTCAAAAAAGATATTCAAGGCTTACGAACGAAACAATAAACAGTATAATCTTCGATCTAGGGAAATTTCATATAAAGAAGGGCAGGAGGTATTCAAGAGAAATTTTGCATTAATTAAATATACCCAAAACTATAACGCGAAGCTTGCACAACAATTCATTAAATGCCGTATTAAGAAAAAACTTGACAATTGTTATTACCTAATAGAATATCTGCAAGGTAGAGAAGTAGGAACCTTTTATTCAAATGATATTCGGCAATGATTCCTGCTAATCTTCTTCCTAACGTTGATAGATTATCAGGTGGTGTAATGGTTCAAATGGTCAATTAAAGTTTTCAGTGGAAATCGTTTGTGACAAATGTGTCACCTGCGCTGTAAAAAGCTGTAAAAGCTTTGTTAAGCTACGTTAAACTATTCAGGCTTAAGTGAAAGATTTATGACGCTTGCGCTTGCGCTTTTTATCCGAGACAGCTGATTATAAATCTAGCCAGTGTAAGCTCTCTCACAAGAATTCTGTAATTTTTATTACAAATCTTATCATCGCAGCTCACATCATTACTTCCAATAAAAGCTCTTTCATTTTGCCCTATAAAAAGAAGGTGTGCACCTGCAGCCACTCTCTTTTCACACTCACGTTGCTTACGCACCACTGCGTGCCGTTCGAACCCTAAAGCGCTGCAACCTCGTGTATTTAACCAAGACCATCAATTCAGGCCAGATATAGATCCGCCCTAATCTGCTTGCATCCACCCCATAAGTGGTCAGCAAACCTGCTATAGCGTTTGTGCAACAGCACAAAACGTAGGCTCCCCATATTTATCCAATTTTTTTTATTACTTAAAAAAAAAAACAATAATACGAGGGGAAACAACAACAAAATCAAAAGTGATTTAAGTTTGCTATTAGCTTAAATACGTCCTATGCATAATTGGGACCACAACTGATGTTGCAGAATTCAAATGACGAGAGATAAGTTCAAAATTTGAATGCGAGCAGAAATCATATGGAGCAACATGAAGAGCGCTGGAAGGCCTTTGTTTGCATGTAGTCAGTTCCAACTCCTTTCTATTCTCTTTATTTTTATTTGATTTTGCTGATGTTCATATGCTTAGGCGGACTTGTACATATGTATATGCATGGGATAGCCTAAGAGCATGTCTGTATGTATGTGCAGGTCAGCTGTGAGCTTATTGAATTCAGTAACTCTGTAATTTCAATTGTTCTTTTAATTCTGCACTGAAAATCGCTGATAAAGTTTATCCACATTTTAGAGTGGTTGTTGACTACCACAATAAGAATAGAAATTATTAAGAGAATAAAAATGGAATTGTTAATCATAACTTAAGAGAACTAAAAATGTACTGTCGTCAGGATGATTATAGAAATATATATATATATATATTTTTTTATGAATGATTCTGAAATTTTGAATAACTAGTATTTATAATTCTCGGGAATAAGCATATAGCAGTTGTGCTTAAGGGGATTTTTCTAATCTAATTAGAAAGATCTTTGGTTATGTATTGGACACAATGAGTCAATTAACATCTACGACTCAGCCCTTAACAGCGATGCCGAGCGCAAAGAAACGATAATTTAATACAATACCCGATTTACTTATATTTTCATGTAGTTTGTTTTGGAAGGGATAATCGCTTAGAGCCCCTTTTATATTGTATAGCAGAGTCTATTTACTTCTTTTAGTTTCAGTAGGGATCCTTAAATAAGGTTATGTATCGCAGTTCAAAGTACTGGCCTAGCAACAACCCACCCCACCGCCGAAAGAGCTAAGGCAGTATAGGTTCCCGCCCGCGATTTCTTCAACTCTTCACGCCTGCTGGTCATATGACGATTGCGGCATTCTTTGGCACCCCGAGTCAAGAGTGTTACATACCCTTAAGAACCTCATTATGTAAGTGATTTCTTCTATGAGTATTGGTTTTTATTAAAATTTTCTGGTATGATTCCAAATACATTTCGTCATAGCCTTGGGGGTTTTTACGGTAGATTAAAGAATATAATCCCGGTGTTAGATTCCACCTTTCACCGATTTCTAATATTATTTCATTATCATCTACAATTATTTTAGTTGCTCCCAATTTAATTTCTCCGCTTTTCTTGTAGGGGCCAAAGGCTTTACCAAGCTCGACCTTTCGCTCTAGCTCACTCAGATTTAAATTATAGCTCACATTGCTTGTTACAGTATGCTGATTATAGCTTTCATTAGTTGACACAAAAGGTTGAGAATAGAATTGATCTTCAGTGATTTCCTCATCATATGTATGATGAGATACATTACTATAGTTTTGATCTACTTTAATTTCTTGTTCTATATAATCTACATTTTCTTCTTTCTTCGTCTTTAAAGGCTGATTGGGTAGTATATTTCCAGTGATGAGTTTTTAAGAGGTTGCGTAAATGTCTCTTCTAATTGACATTCATTTTTTTCTCTTCCTAATTTTATGCTTTGAAATTTTCGTTTTAATGCGTTTTTTGTCTTTGTTAATTCCTTCAGAATATGTTCCTTTATTTTCTTAAATACGAAACCAGTGGTTTATTTTTTGTTTATTCTTTTTGTTTATTTGTTGTTTATTTGCTATAAATTGTTGTTTATTTGTTATTTTTTGTTGTTTATTTGTTGTTTGTTGTTGTTTATTTGTTGTTTTTTGTTGTTTATTTGCTGTTTATTTGTTGTTTATTGTTGTTTATTGTTGTTTTTAGCTGTTTATTTGTTGTTTAATGTTGTTTTTGTTGTATTTGTTGTTTATTTGTTGTTTAGTGTTGTTTGTTTGTTGTTTAATGTGGTTTATTTGTTGTTTATTGTTGTTTTTTGCTGTTTATTGTTGTTTATTTGTTGTTAATTTGTTGATTATTTGCTGTTTTTTGCTGTTTATTTGTTGTTTATTGTTGTTTATTTGTGGCTCAGATATTGTTTAAACAATGTATATCACACTGTTGTTCAACTCGGACTGATGTAAGATAAAACATATTAAAAGTGATATAGTCCAATGCATAAAAAATTCTAGTTCATATTTAATTTTTTATAGCACTTGCAATCGTGCATTCAATACGTGCAGACGTTATTGTATTGCGATTATTAACCCAGTGGCTCAAAATGCCCAGTGCCGAAAAATCGGAAGATGCTTACAACAGATAAATATACTGGCCTACTGTCGAACAATCAGTGAATTAATTATATATAAAATTTTACTATTAAGCTACACACAAAGAAGCACAAAGCTAATAATTCCGGCTGTGTGCCGGCGAAAGAAAAAAAAAAAAAAAACAGCGTGGACAGCTGTAAAAGTGACCAGTACTTATCAGCTATTAATCTTCGGCTCTTCTTTGGTCTGCTGCGTCGCGTCGCTAAGCAAAAAAGCAGAGTAGGCCCAAACGCGCGCTTAAATTGCTGCTGTGATTACAAGTGCGTATTAAAAGATCATATCCACACCATGAACTCGGCGAATCGTACGGATCATGAAGTCAGTGCTGAAAATCAGTTTCACACTAACAATATGATGTCCGCTCCAGGCAATACTACCAGATGGTCAGCTGCTAATGCAGCCTAGACCAAAAACAAAAACATAATTCAAAAGAGAGCCACCGGCGCTGCCAAACTGCAGTCTTCATGCTCTGAAAGACAAATGTCTGGCTTTGATGCCCAAGCTGCGGCATCTTTCCAGGCACTCGTTCTCGGCCACTGCCCTAACTCCAAACTTCTCTCTCGCGGGTGCTAATAAGGAGCCGATTAGTAATCCGAATGGGGAGCACGGCGTGTACAATCGAAACTTCCCACTACTGCCAACAGGTAATCTGAGTTCTGACCCAGCATCTTCTGCCAATCGCGCAAATCTGATTCAAAACAAAAAGCGCCAGATCCCGCCATCAGCATCTTCTGGCAAAAAACGATTCCCCTCTGCCAACAATGAATATGTCAACGACAACAACAATTCACTGAGAAACAATTCGTTCTACGCTCTTACCCAGCAAATGGACATGGAAATTACGGTAAAAGCGATCGCAAAGCCGCTTCCAATAGTGCTCTCCGACATAGCTAGTCTCCAAGAGCTGCTGTGCGTGCTAGAATAAGTGACTTCTCTGG
Organism: Drosophila colorata; assembly: GCA_035041545.1. Taxonomy (NCBI): domain Eukaryota; kingdom Metazoa; phylum Arthropoda; class Insecta; order Diptera; family Drosophilidae; genus Drosophila; species Drosophila colorata. The sequence goes on from JAWNLD010000173.1 coordinate 82,484, forward strand.
ACAACCTTGAGATTAAATCCTCTATGGGGGGACCACAAGGATCTACGCAAAGAATGTCGAAAGCTACCGAGCAACCGTCAGGCAACTCAATGAGCTCAAAGTGGACTTCCACGCCTATCAGCTGAAGGAAGATAAGCCTTTCAGAGTGGTGGCTCGAGGCTTACATTATTCCACCCTCAAAAAGGATTTAGAGGCCCAGCTGGCAAAACTGGGACACAAATCAACCCACAATCCAGGAAGACAGGAGAGCAAATGAATATATTTTTCATCAACCTCCACCCCGCCGCGAACAACAAGGAGATACTGGGCACTTTTCTTTTCTGCCGTCAAAGAGTGACTTTCGAAGTTGCCAGAAAATCCGGTGAAATAGTTCAGTGCTACCGCTGCCAGGAGTATGGACACACCGCCAGGTTCTGCCAGCGGGAATTTATCTGCGTTGCAAGTAGCCAGTCTCAAAAGTCCTCAGAATGCCCACGAGCCAAAAGCGCCCCTGCCACATGCATCCATTGTGGCGGAAACCATTCGGCCAGCTATAAAGGTTGTGAATTCTATAAAGAATACTTGCAACACCTGCAGCAGGATAAGAGAGCCAATAAAAACATTCGGCGCCTTAACGCACCGGCCTCGCGTCTCATACCTGCCCCAGCGTGGCACTCTGAAGGCATTTCCTTTGCTGACGTAGCTCGAGGAAGCAACAAAAAGAGCTCTAAGCGCCCCCAAACACTCCAAACTAAAAACCCCTTGACTGGCGGCTCAAAAGGCCAACACCCACAACAGCACCATGCAAAACCCGGGCATACCGCCCAGCGAGATCAACTCACCGTCCCCACGACGCAGCAATCCCATCAGCAAACGCGACGCCAATTTCAGGCGCCTTTCACCGTCTCCCAGTGGCAAGGGGAGGCGCACTTCGAAGCACTGGTCGCCACAATAAACCGCAGTTTTCATCGTTTCTTCGAGCAACAAAACAGGCTAATACAAATGCAGAGTCAAATCCAAGCTCTGTTGACCGCGGTTCATCAACAATGAATTTGAACATCCTTGTGTGGAATGCCAGAGGAGTACATGGAAAGTTGTTAGAATTGCGCAGCTTCACATATACCGAAAATATTGATATAATACTTATCTGCGAAACTAAAGCCACTAGCAAACATCCAATCTAAGGAGCAGCAATCCTTATAAAATAAAATCTTCGCCACTTTCCATTAAAACCCCTTGCCTCCAACAAGCTCCTACTGGCATGTGCCCGCATCAGCACAGAGATCGGCGAAATAACTATCGGCGCCGTATACTGCCCCCAGCCTTCACATGGACCTGCAGCGAACCCGAAGACGTGTTTACTAGCACAAACAGCCGCAAATATATCCTTGCAGGAGACTGGAATGCCAAGCACCCACTATGTGGTTCAGGCCCAACTTGCTCCAGAGGAAGAGTAATCGCCAGCTGTCTACAAGCCACCAACTCTGACATCCTCGCAACCAGCAGCCCCACGTGCTACTCAGGCACGCGCACCTCGTGCATCGAGACAGCTGTGACAGCTGGGATCTGGACTCAGACCAAATACCACTACTAAAGCAGGCACTCTAATATAGCGGCCTTCAGAAACTGCGACAAGACTCTGGGCACAGAGCCGCGAGAGAGCTGCGCGAGGCTTTACAACGTCTTCGAGACGACCGGTTCGAGGACATGCTGTTAAACACGGACTATTCCCAAAACTTCCGTCATTCCTTGTGACAATTCACCAAAAACATCAAACGCCAGCCACAGCGAATGACGCCGCTACGTAACTCGCAAGGAGAATTGTGCAAGTCCTTGGAAGAACAAGCGCTCACCTTTGCGGATCACCTCGAGGATCGCTTCACACCACTGGATACCGCCTCGCCAGACGAGGTGGCAAGCACGATGGACATCCTTTCAATGCCTTTGCAGATGAGCCCACCTATTAAGCCTGCACATCTGGAGAAGGTAGGCCAAGTAATCCGCAAACTAAGAAAAAGGCGCCAGGACACGACTTGATCGGTAACGCTGTGCTGAAAATCCTCCCCAAGCGAGCTCTCCTTTCTCTCACATCGATTTTCAATATGTGTCTAAGGATGCAGCATAAATGGAAGACTGCTAGGATCACAATGATCCTCAAGCCTGAGAAGCCGGAGTCTGACGTCACATCGTACCGGCCGATCATTCTTCTGCCTTCTGTATCGTAGGTTTCAGAACGACTGATCGCTTTTCGGCTAGTTGAGAGTATGGACCGTGGAAAAACGATCGCCAGCCACCAATTTGGGTTGCGCGCTGGTCACAGTACCATTGATCAGGCAACGGTGTTTTTCTGGACATCCATCAGGCCTTTGACAGAGTATGGCACCCTGGACTACTGGCCAAAATGAAAACTGCGCTGCTCGCCAACATATTCTGCCTTCTGTGCTGTTTCATTTCTTCGTCCAAACTCGCGATCAACACTCTGCCATAAAAAAGTCAGAGCTGGAGTGCCCCAGGGAAGTGTCCTGGCACCACTGCTTTACTCTATCTTTGGCGCAGGCACCCCGTTGCTGATCAGAATAATGGTTATGACACCAGGGAAGATGCTCCTCGCCTCCTACGCTGACGATGTCTGCATACTGTACGCCAACCCAAGCGAATACGAAGATGCGGACGGTATACAGCAGTACCTCAACGCATTCGAAAACTGGGCCAGAAGATGAAACGTTGGGATCAACAGCATCAAATTCTTCAACGTCTGTTTCACCTTGCGACTAAAATGCCGCCAGTGGTGTACATCAACAGCGATCCAATACCGTTGACATCGTCATCGAAATACCTAGGCCTCACCTAACATATCGCGAGCACATTATCACAACCGCCGCGACATGCTACGGGAAAAGGGATCGACTCCACCAGCTTATAAACAAATGAAGCAGTCTCCCTCTTCGGTGCAAAAAAATAACCAACAGATCATAGCGCCTAGCTGGAGGAGGCATCCAAATCTGGGGTACCGCGGCTAAAACCAAAAGACACAGATTCCAAATAATCCAAAATAAGATCCTCTGGTTTATTTCTGGTTGCGAATGGTACGTCAGCAACCTGACACTACATCACGACTTTGGTCTGAATACCGTAGAGGATCAGATATATCTTTTCTCCAACAGATATAACGATAGACTGAAAAATCATCGTAACCATTGAGAGACTAAAAAAAAGACACTTCGGTCGGATGGTACCCCATTTCACAACTAATGCTTCCCCAAAAACTACAACACTAAGAATGGACTTGGCAAGATCTTTACTTAGATACAAATTATGTTAAAAGCCCCCTTTGCAGCTTGTACAAATTATTTAATTACAAAAAAAGACTTAAAAAAAACAGATATATGAATAAATAAAATTAAAAATAAAATATTCTTTAAAGAACAGCTTAAAAGAATTGATTATGAGGCAGCCAATAACAATTTGGTTCAATAATGGAAACTTCAAACACAAGTGTCCACAGTTAAAAGTATTAAACCGTGGTTCTTGTTTATAATTGTATTTAATGTTATCTCCTAAATATCTAAAGGTGATGGTAAATTCCCGAAGCTATCAAAATATCGACTTTCCTTCTCTGTTTCATAAAAACAGTGTGTCCCACCTCATTTTGGAAGTGAGTCTCTCATAAATACACTTTTGATCTTAGGAATATGTTTGCGTGCAAAATTCATTATATCAATGATTTGAAGAGTTGATATACCGTATTCCTTTTGGTATGGCTTGAGTTACAGACCATTGCCTAAAGCAATTGCTTCAATTTTTTTGTTATGTCGCTTATTCTCCTGTATCCGGATATTAGCACTGTTAATAGTTTTAACAATAGCTGAACCACCGGACGCAAATAGGGCACCAATTGCTGTTAAAACCGGTACAAGCGGCAAGAACCCGCCCACTTTAGGGACACTTATTATTCTCGGGATTATTACATCTTTTTTCTTATGTCAAATTGTCTATGACTTTTTTTAGCTATTTGGATTGCCGAGAGAATATCATTGGGTTTCTTCTGTTTCTGTTTTTCACATGGTTTTGGTTTATTTTTCCTCTGCTTCAGTCCCATGCCCAACTTTTTATTTTATTTCATATGGCTTTGGTTTCGTTTTCCTTTGATTGAGGTCCATGCCGAATTTTGTCTTTGCTTTCATTGCGTTAGTTACAAGATATGCTGCGGCTTTTTCTCCAAAGCTGCTGTCAAACGCTTTAACTTGCTCCCACGCTCTTTCCGCTAAAACCAGATCGGCTATATGACGTTTCCTTAATTCTTTGTGGTTTGTGTATGCTATATATCATGCTCTCTGCAAGCGGCGTCTAATGGATTTTTTTTTCCTTATCGCCGCGCTCCAAACGTGACTCGAGGTTTTGTACCTCCTCCGTGGTAGACGTTAATTTTATTACTAAATGGTTTGAAAAAGTGCATTACCATTTTATTAGCTAATTATTCCTCAAAGAGCTGTTAATGAGTGACGTGCTTATGAAAAATCTTAACTAATATGCGTTTAATAAAGCACAAATCGAACATTGAAGTGAGAAGTTTCGATTTAAAAAATAATGAAAAACAAACGATCAGGCACAGTAGCCTAATACCCAATTGTTGGGCCTTCTAATTGTGGGAAAACAAATGTAATGATTAGTTTGATCGAGAGTCCCAATGGACTAAAATTTAAAAATTGTATTCATATTCAAAGTCGTTAATTCAACCTAAATACGAATATTTAAAAAAAATTGTAGGGCCGAAGCCATCGGCTATTTTACATATTCTGAAAATGAAAGTTTAATAGCACCAAACAAGACCAAAAAGAACTCGATAATGATATTTGATGATGTAGCGTGTGAAAAACAAAATAATATTCGTGTGTACTTTTGCGTGGGGCGCAACATCGATTCTTTTTATTAATGCCAAATATATACACGTATTCCGAAACATCTTGCTCTAGATCAGATGCTCTAAATATGAAACACGTCTATCAGGATCATGTAGGGGTTGATATCAATTTTGATTGCTTTAAGGAAAGTTGTCAATTATGTTGGAAAGAAAGATATGGCTTTATATTAATTAGTAAAGATTTGCCGACTTCATTCGAATTTGAATTATAATGACAAGAACGTTCATTGATACTTCACTTACAGAAAACTTGTCAAAATGTCAACAACAGTAATGTTATATTACAGAAAATGAAGGAAGTAGAACCCAAAATAATAAATCATCCACATATCGAGAGCAACAACAACACACTTCAGGTCATGATTTCAACTAAGGAACATTCCATATATTTTGACAGAGAGCGTACTATTAGAAAATTATTTGAATTTTATAAAGCTAAATTTTAGGAGCTAAAGTCAAATACCGATCAATGTTGATATATTGAAAGTGAATACAATTCACTTGGAGTGTTATATTGTAAGCGGATCATATGTGAACGAAGAATCAAGTCATGCGTAGTAGGAATTTATTCTCGAAGTACCACCAGGCTATACAATGAGTGAGTAGCCTATCAACCTGAATTATTTGCCAGTGAACACGAGAGAGATTCAGTCATTAATTTTACGGATTGTTGATCAAGATGGAAATTTAGTTAATTTACGTGAAGAGAGCGTTACAGTTTGCTTACATTGAAGACCACGACAATGATTAGTTACAATAAATATGCGTGAAATCACCCATCTCAAACATTCCGAGCTCTAACATAGAGGGAACAAGATCAGTAAGGGGAAAGCTTACACCTGCAAACAGATTATTTGTAAAGTCTTTGGGTCTATAATCAGAACGCAATGAGCGATATCTTGAATGGTCGAGAGAAGTTCTATTGCGATTTTAATAAAAAAAGAATATCATAGTTACTCACCCTATCTGCAATCATTTAAGACTAATGATGAAATTCGAATTACAATCGAAAATCAGGATCTTTATGTATTACGGAGAGAGAGTTTAATATTGAGGGCTCGATTTGTTTGGCTGACAACACACCTACTAACGCTGGTAAATTAAAAAAAATTGTATGGATTATTGTTTGATGAAATTCGATATGAATTGAATGACATTGAAATCGATCGCACACGATTTGTTGGTACAACGACAGAGTTTCTATCGAACTGGAGAATGCACGTTCAAGGAACACAACAGTATATGGTTTGCTTATGCATGATCGATTAGTTGAATATTCTCCGTTGACAGGATTAGTTAAGCGCATCGTCTAGTATAAGCATCAAAAACAAACCCCCAAAAATGGATATGGAGCAAGTTGCTATTGATGTTCAAGGATTTTATGGAAACAAGAAGGAAACAAGGAAACAAACTAACAAAGAAGGCTCGAAAAACAGTACTCTGGCTAACCAAAAATCATCATCAGCTTTGTTGGAATGAAGTGAGAAATTATCTTCGGGAAGTTGTCAAAGATAAAAATGTCATTACAAAGGAAATTCAGAAAAAACAATTTTTTTTGCAAGTTTTTAAATGTATCAGTAGCCAATGTCGAAGAGTATACGTCAATTAGAGGTAATAAAGAACAATTTTTTCTCAGGCTGTGACTCACACTTATATAAAGGTATATGTGCTCTAAAAAATGGTCGACCTCTAATAAACTACTTTGATTATTTAAATAATCATCATTTTAATGCACCATATTATACCTATTATAGTTATTAAGAAAATGAATAAAGGAAATGACGAAGAAATTGACTTAACTCGCTTATGCTTTGAAATTTCTAAAAAGATGGGAAAAGAAATGGAAAGAGATGCAAGCAATTATAGAAAAATATTTGAAAAAAAAGAGTCAGCCGTATAAGTAGGCTTTCACACAGGTGATGTCTGAAATGATGCGTGGTATGCTGGAGATGCAGCATGAGAACAACACACAAATGCAACGCAGCACATTCTGGTGGTTAGGGGAAGAAGTACCGAGAAGCGTTGGATATGCATCTTCACATGCCTGACAGTTCGAGCTATTCACTTGGAAATCGCCAGAGATTTATCGGCAGACACCTGTATCCGAGTAATTAGAAATTTCATGGGCCGACGAGGAAGGCCGAAAAGGATATCAATCTTGTTGGCGCGGAGAAGGAACTTAAGAACGAGCTGCTGAAAAGGTAGCAGCTGAATTTCCCAATGATAAAATTGAATGACTTTTCAACTGCCCATTAAACCCTCATGCAGGAGAATGTTGGGAACAACACGTACGCAGCGTAAAACGTTCTATTGGGCATGCATTATTGAGTAAAAACCTCAAGGAGGATGTTGTTTAACATAAACCCGAATCCTTTTCTTTCAGGTACATATTATGCTAGGCAAACACCACATCCGCAAGAAGAATCATTTCAACCGACAAGAAAGGAGTGGCGTATGGTACAACAGCTTACGCACTCGTTTTGGCGCAAGTGGATTAATGAATATCTACCGGATCTGTGTAGAAGGACAAAGTGGTACCACCCCAACAAATCGCTGAAGAAAGGAGACCTAGTTCTCATTTGTGACGGCGCAGTACATCGATCTCTCTGGAAAAAGGGGAGGATAATAGGCGTGACTCCTGGAAGAGACAAGTATGCACGGCGACTGTGAAAACTGCTGACGGATCATATCGGATCATACTACTGAGTTTGGCGTTACTACTTTTCTACACTGGTAGGGGTATTAATTTCGTAAAAGGACTTGGGTCAACAACTAGTATTAGTAAGTGTTCTTATAATTTAGCAAATGCTTGCATTAAACTGTCGACAGAAGTTTAAAGTTTTATGGACACAAAAAAAGGAACATACATTTTTAAAACACAGTTTATAATTTTGTTATTTGCGGAATTCGTCTTCATATTGAAACCGAACGAAGACGCCGTTGTCTCGACCCTGCATTTACATACATACATAACTATGACGAAATGAAATATTTATGAATGCGTGTGTGTGTGCGGTGTCCCGGCACGCGCAACGTAAGTTTTGCTCTGTTGCTGCTTTCGTATTAGCGTACACACGTGTGTTTTAACGTTAATTTATTTCTTATTTAATTTAATTTTAGAATTCTATTGACTGTATATTTCTCGCTGACTCCTTGATGTAGTTCGTCTTTTATTTTGTCCGCCAATTCGGATGCTGTCGCCAATTCGACCGCATCATGATACGTAACGGCTTTCTTTTCCAAAAGTCGCTGCCGAATTTTTGTTGTCGAACAAAGCAAACGCAAATTTGTTTTTTACTCAAATGATCTCCGCAGTAATTGTATCGCGAAATTCGAACTTATTTCGCTCTGCTTCTGTGTGCACATGTTGTATCGGAAATTTTCTAGCAACTCGTTTGGCTTGGCATCGTAATCCTCCAATATTTTTAAGATTTACTCAAAACTCTTGCTTTCAAGCTTCTCCGGTTGTACTTTATATGCCAAAATATTGTATGTTTTTGAGCCCAAGAAGTGTAAGAGTAGCTTTTGGTGCTTTGCTTGCACTCGTACAGATTAAGAGCTATGCTGAAGCGTGTAACCCATCTTGACCATTTTGTTTTAGACGGGTCGAAATATTCGATTTTCTTTATTTATTTTTTCTTATTTTATTTATTTATTCTGGATACCTGTTGCCCTCCAGTTGTATTCTTCGGCCTACCGTGATAGGGATTCAATATGATCCAAAATGTCACTACAAATAATGAGTCTGATGCGGGTGAAATAGCATCACCCCAGGCTTCAACCTGCACGGTTGAGCCTATTTCTGGCACCGCAGCTGTAAGGCTGCCGGCCTCCACCCTCCCAAGCGGTGATGTTGGTTAACAAGGGGAGGATCCGGAAAGACCACCAACTTCATTGGATAAAGAGTTGGAGCGTGCTACTTTCTCGTCGAGAAAAAGTTTGTCCTGGCAGGGTCCGATAGAGGCATTGCTCTCTGAATCGGACTCTGACGTCAGACTCACCGATATCGAGGTTACATCGTCAAAAGTCTGAAGCTGCCCAACGAGACCCAGAACGATTTCAGCACCAGCCAATGGAGGGTAGTGCAGCGGACCACGAGTGACGCCATTCTGCACTTAGCCATCATGGTGAATGACGCGTCGCTGCAGTCGCTGATTAAGTGTGACGGAAAAGTCTGGTACTGATTTGGCAGGATCAGACCTATCCAAGGGACGCTCCAGCAACAGTCGCAGTGCGAGCTGTTAATGCCGGCTGGGCCTGTTAATGATTCGACCTGTGATCAGGTTCCCGGTGCGGCAGCTTCGCAATCAAGGCAGGTCGTGGTCGCGTCATCTAGCAGAGGCGCTGCTCTCGCTAGGGGAGCGGTCCGAGGCCCAACCTCGAGCGCAAGCAATCCGGGACCGCAGCAGCAGCGACTGGCAGCTAGCAAGGCGCAGAGTACAATGAGGTACAAAGCGTCCAAGCTACCGAAGGGTGTTCGTGGGAACGAGTCCCGACAAGGCAAAAGCGGTTGCTTTGTCTAACACTCTGCGAAGGAGAGCACAATTAAGGTGGTTCAGGCGAACCTGTCCCGCGGTTGAGGAGCTTCGGCCACCATGTGCAGGATTTTCGCCGAGGAAAACATCAACTTGGCTCGCCTCCAAGAACCATGGTTACAGCTCATGAAGATTGTTATATGACCGATTTGGTGGTCATTTTCATCTAACAAACTTTATCTCCAGGGACCTAGTTTCGTCAACAATTGAGGTGGCTACGGCAGAAGGAGCTAAGGAAATCTTAGTAGCGTCTGCATATTTCCTTGGCGACACCGACGACGATTAAATAGAGGGTGCAACCCACTTTTATAAACGCTATCAGGGAAGAGGTACTAGACCTCGCTCTGGTTAGCAGTTCTTTGTCCGATTTCATTAAAAATTGGCGAGTTACCGATGAGGCCACTCTTTCAAATCACCAGCACATTAGATTTGATCTCCCAGGACAAGCGGAACTCCTTTATAATTCTTTTAACCCAAAAAAAAAAAAATTGGGTCTTGTACTTGTGGAGCGAAGTATCAAAGGAAGGAGGTCACACGGCTCTTTAACAGGGACAAGTCAAATAGAGACTTATGGGACATATACATATGCGCACTCACTGAGTATAATCAGAACATTAGAAGCGCCAAACGCGATACCTGGCGCACCTACTGCGAAAGTGTGGAGAAGCAGCAAGATTGCAAAAGGTATTGGCCAGAGGGTTATCTAATGGTATGTGGCTTCTAAAAAGAACAGATGGATCTTACACTCAGGACCGACGAGAAACGCTAGAGCTACTGCTTCACGTGCATTTCCTTGGTTCTGTTATAAGCCCGGAAAATGAACCACCAGCTAGACGTGGTTAGGTGGGCCATTAAATCATTTGCTCCCTTCAAAGCCCCGGGGCGACCAGATTTTCCCGGCGCTGCTGCAACACAGCCTAGAAGATATACTTAGTCTACTAATTGGTCTACTTAGGGTGAGCTTCCTTTGGGGGTACATTCCGTTATCTTGGAGTGAGGTAAATGTGGATTTTATTCCCAAGCAAGGGAACCGTCCCTTGGATCAACCTAAGTCGTATAGACAGAGGTCTCCCTACATCAGATAGTCAGTAAGATTGAAAAGGCAATCGAGGCGAAGGAAATTGCTTTGTGCTCCTTCCTAGACGTCGAAGGGGCCTTCGACAACACTGGCTATCAGTCAATAACCAGGGCGTTACCATCTTAGTGGGTTGACTCCTTCTTTATTACCTGGATAGAGAGAATGCTTATGTACAGAGACATTAGATCTTCACTGGGCCCCACCACTGTCCGCATCCAAGCGGTCAAAGGGTGTCCACAGGGCGAGGCTCTGTCTTCCCTGCTTTGGTCCCTAGTGATAGATGAACTACTACTATTATCGGAGCTAGGCATCGATACTACATAGTATGCAGATGACCTGTGATAGATGAACTACTACTATTATCGGAGGTAGGCATCGATACTATACAGTATGCAGATGACCTGGCATTTATTGTCTCCGGAAAGTTCGGCCTAGGTAAGATAAAAAGCTGGTCAGCCCACATAAAGGAAGGATATGCTCGATAAACTATAAACAGTCAGCAACAAGCGAACCGGCACCTATATTAGAAAATCCCACCCCACTTAATTTTCAATAAAAGTCATTGAAAATTTTTATTTATTCATGTTTCTTATTTCTTGTTATAATACATATATATACATATATATGTATGTATATGTTATATATACATATAAAACGATGGTTATTAAATTTAATTATGTTTCTTTATTGTAGGTAAATTTAAAAAAATATGTATACATTTTTTTCTTACATCTCGAAAAATTAGAATTAGCTTATGAACTTATTTTATAATAACCAAGCATATGCTTGGATGCCATCTTCTCTTATTTTTCTCTTATCACCTAATATCCACTTAAAGTAGTTTTCTTAGCTTTATGCGTAAATTAATTATGGAACTTAGTTCTAAGCATTAGCATACTATCACAAAATTTCTTATTTTCGAATAAACATTCTTCATAATTATTTAAATTTAATTTATCTAACTCAGATTTTTGGACTCCCATAGATTTTTTATGCACACTCCGCCCTCAAGCGATAAGGAGTACATCTTTGCCCTTAAACCTACAAACTCGACCATTCGTTTGCCGCAATTTTCGTCTTTCATTCCTTACACGTTTTTATTGCATCTTTTGATCCGGTATTTAGTCGCCAAATCTACGGGATATACCGAAGTATCAAACGTCATTTCCACATCTTTGCTTATATCCGCAAAGAAATCATTCGTTTGAATCAAATAAAGGAATTTGTATCCATACAATTTACTGCCTCTTGGAATTTGGGCTTCATGTAATCATAGTGGAAATCATATATTTTACACTTTGATAATTCTAACACTGTGAATCCTAAATACATCGGCTTATCATAAGTATTATGAAGTCGCTTCATTTGTATGGCATACAAATATTCAGCAAATTGTGCAGAGCTATGGAAACTAGCCTTTGCAATCAGCACTCGTGCCCCCAACCGATTGGGACTCTCTGTTTCCCAAGACGTGACTAGCTTGACATTTTTCCGTTTTTCATCGTTTTCCCATAAACAGAATTGTTCAAGAGCTTGAAGAAATCTTTCTTGAAATTGTTATCTGCCATTGTTCTATGGTGTGTGTTAAGATTAATGTATTTTTTCAGCCAAGCCGACTGTTTGAATCTTAACACACGGTGGATCTTTGTCAACTCTAGTCCGTTTATGTTCTGTAGTGTATAGTGTATTTTACTTTGGGCCAGCAATGAGTCAGCAATGAGTTTGTTGACTTTTGCTGCCGGTGTGGCCCCTCAAGAATATAACCATATTCTGAGGTTTCTCCAATATTTATTACGTCTAATAATGAAATTTCTTCTTCGGTCAACCACTGAAAACCTGTATAGGGAAGACATTGCGACATGGCCCAACCGTATAGGTTGTGTGCATCTAAATACATTACGTATTCAGACGGTTTGCTGGCATCGTATTCAGAGAGATATTTATGATTGGCTTTTGAGTACCTTTTACAGCACTGTACAAGCCCGCCACGAATACCGCTCTGAATAAATCTATACATATCAATGTCAGTTAGCAGCTCCAGCTCAATTTCTGTTGTCTTGAGCATAGCATCCCAAGACAGACCAGGAGTTGTATAATAATGAGCCGGATCAAGAAAGTTAATTTTCGGACAAATTTCTCTGAAATTTTGGAAAATGTCTGCTAACAACAGCACATCAGTTAGGCATGTAATCTTTTAAGGTTTGACAACCAAAAACTGACCAGACATGTTGAGAATGTGCATAATCTTCTTCTATACATTCGGAGTTTGTGAGGCTATTAAAGAATTTTTCTCTCGAAGGTAGAGAGGGGAACTCCCCCTTTCTATGGACCAGGTTGAATTGGTAATCAAGTGGGAAGAAACGTCTAACACTTTCAAACCTTTCACCACTTAAGTTTGCGCTTAGCGCACCTAAACTTGTTGCCATAAAACGATATGTATCGAGAAATCTAATCTCAAGATTTTTTTCGTGGGAGGCAATGTGTGTATATTTAGAAATCGAGATGTACAATTCCTTATTCAGTGGCAGAATAAGGAATCATACTCAGAGAAGTTATGGATAAATACAGGGGCAAAAGGTGCAATTTGGAAATTAATGTTGCAGGCATTATGCGCTGCGCCTCTAAATTTACCAGTTAAATGGCAATGATCTCTAACGCGATCAGCTCCTAACGCCTTTTTACAAATATGGCATTTAAAAGCCATTCTAAAACAGTTTTCCTCTTCAGAACTCATTGTTATGGGCTTAACTGTACTCAGGTATGTGGTGTAAATTTCGTTCACATCTTTTATTATAGATTTTCACCTGCATTTTTAGCTGTCTCCATAACAAATTTGTCCAAATTGGAATTAAAGGCGCATTTCATGAAATACGAGAATGCAATGGGAACATGTTCATGTGTTGCCACTACATTCTCACTCTACATTTAGAGTTTAAGGGCTTTAGCATGCACTCGAAATCTGCATAGACTACGAAGGGTACATCTAAACTACGATTAAAATTTTTAAAACTTAGGATTGCCTTTTCTGCCGTTGGCAAGGTCGAGACCATCTTTCCACACTGCTGTTTATGCTCCTCGTGTTGTTTTATGCTGTGGGAATAGTTTAGGCACGTGCCACAGAGCAGGAGCTCTTCTGTGTGGCTTGTTAACGAATTTTATAACTATTATTTTCTAATTATATGCATATGTTTATTTACATTTAAATACATGGGCCCGACCTTCCATCTCAAACAGCATTAGGCTTACGTGGGATTGCTTCTCCTCCCTCATCAAATATAATGGCCCAATCACTGCTCCAATCTCCTCGTCGAATCCGAAAACATTGATGCTAACAGTCGGGTTCTGTTTTTCAAACACTTTGACTTGTTTCAAAGGGAGAGGAAACTCCATGTTTTCAAAATTAAGCGCTAAATGCTCGCTTAATTGGATGACGGTGGCGTTAATGTCGTCGATGGCATAGCTGCTGCATCTATTCGCAAGGCCTTGCGGTGTTTTAAAAGCGGAAATAACCGCCCACTTGAAACCAAACTCATCGCAATTTCTCACGTTTACCAACGCTTTCTTCGCCTTTAGCGTTTTTGGCAAAGCGATCGAACTCGACACTTTTAATGAAGTATATTTGTTGACATTTAGCTCCATGCGAAGAATTTTTCCAATGCTCCAGACACTATCCTTCTCCAGAAATTCGTCCATTTTCGCCTTTATACTCGCAGAGTGATCTGTAAATGCATCCTCAATACGTTATCACACCTATTTCCGTTTGATGCGACTTCACAGATCTTATTACCTCCTCATCAGCATATTTTACATATTCTGCGAAGAGCTCGAAATTAATCTTCATAGAAGTATGAAGATGAATAATATTTTTGAGGAGGGGGAGTAGAGTCGCTGATACAGCGCACATAAATTCTTCCGACACAAGTAGTTCATCCTTCCTGTTCTCGAAAGAATGTGGTTCTTGAAACCGCCTGCGATCCGTTTTACCTGCTCAGTCACTAGTGTGAAAACACGGACCTTATGAGCATTTTATCTGAAGTGCGTGTATCTTGTAGCTTGTAAACATCACACGCACAACACAAAATAGCATGCTTGGCTGTTGGCATAGCAGTTTTATTGTAGCTGGTGCTGGAAATGGGGTTACCTATGCTAGATCCAGTGGCGTAGTTGAAGTGAGTGTTGAAGCTGGGGTCGAAGATGTTAGATCCAGTCGCGAAGTGGGCATTGAAGGTGGGGTTGAAGGTGTGAGATCCGGTGGCGTAGTCGAAGTGGGCGTTGAATGTGGGATTGGAGATTGAAGATCCCGTGGCAGTGTAGCTGAAGCTATTGGAGCTGCTGTAGCCGTTGTAGTTGTTGTAGCCATTGTAGTTTTTATAATCCATGTTGTTGTTGTTGTATCCGATGTGGTTGTTGAAGCCGTTGGCGTGGGCGGTAGGTCCGTTGGAGGTGGCGGTAAGCCCCCTGAGAAGGACGTTTGAAATTATTACTGCTTATCTCCTTTGGTGTGGGCAGATCCGTTGGGGGTGGCAATAAATCCGCTAGCTTTGGCGGTAGGCCCCCCTGAGGAGAACTTTTGAAATTATCACCGGCTTATCTCCTCTGGTGTGGGTGGTTGCAGATCCGTTGGGAGTGTCGATGGGTCCGTTGACGAAGGCGATAGATCCGTTGGGGGTAATAGCAGGTCTGTTGGCGGTGGCGATGGGTCCGTTGGGGGTGGCGATAGGACCGTTGACAAAGGCGAATGGTCCGTTGACAAAGGCGAATGGACCGTTGGAGGTGGCAGCAGGTCCGTTGGCGGTGGCGATGGGTCCGTTGGGGGTGGCGATGGGTCCGTTAAGGGTCCGTTAAGGTCCGTTATGTTCTTATTATAGCTAACGTAATTGAACGTATGGTTCCAGTCAGCGTTGGAGTTGTTGTTGTTGTTGCACAAAAAGAATTTGAGAAGTTGAGTTTTTTATGTTGTGAGGTTACGACAGTTCAGGAACTACTGATGCGGGTTCAATGAAGGAAAGGAGCCTCTATAGCTCAGGGACTGATTTTTCTATTACTTCATTCAATTGAAAAATGTTAGAGATAGGGACAAACAGATTTAAGCTGACATAGGGTACAATCAGTTACATTTGCTTGGGCATTCGATGAGTCTGATACTAAAAATTGACACGTAAGCCACAAGTCATAAAACTAGAATAATTACGAGAAAACAATTACAGAAGCCCATCCACACATTAGCTGAATACATGATTAGTCCTTGACCCTTGCCACACGCACCCAGAATGGAGCTGTTTACCCTTGTCAGTACCTTACCCTTTACCTACCTTTACCCTTTTTCTCCAACAAAACCTGTTTACAAGTGTGCGCCGCCCTTGTGTTCCTTCCCCGTGTAGAAAAAAAAGTTTGGGCAATACGTAGTAGATCATTGGATGCATAATCGTGCAAATTATTCTGCAAAAGATGCACCCAACGTCAGAAGCAAAGTGGGAAGCGAAACTAGAGTATTCATCGTTTGTCAACCTTATACCATCGTGGATGCATATGGCTACGTTATTGGCGCAAAAATGCAGGACATTGCAGGACAAACCGTAAATTTTGCTATGGCTAACTATGCCTCAAACACTCAGGTGGGGATAAACAGAACAACAAACACAAGTAGATCGACAATTATTGCCACTAACAATGATGCCCCAGTCTGCGCTTTGTGTTATATATGCCTGGCCATTTCATTTACAATTCTTCTCGTTTTCGAAACTTGACCCTTGCTCTACAACTTAGGGAGGCTAAGCGCCTTGCATTATGCTTGAATTGCCAAAAGAAGGGTGCGATCGTGCAGCTCTGGATATTGTAAGACATGTGGAGCCAAGCATCATTCGCTGCTGCACCTAAACAATTCTCTCTCGTCTTCGGGCCTGCCTGCTGCAGCTGTCAATTCTTCGGATGGGTAGTAGCCATCCGTTTTTTCTAATTCGTCGCCATCTGCATTCACCTCTATTGTTGCCCAGTACCTCAGCAGTGATGCTGTCCTGTTAGCCACTGCTATCGTGCTTGTTAAAAATCGCTCAGAAACAATAATACCGTGTCGTGCCTTATTGGCAGCTTCATTTGATAAATTTTTGGCCTCGCTCAGCAGCTTCAATTACGGAAGCACAAATCATCAGCTATTGTCTCTGGTCTTGGAGATTCTCGTTTTGCTACAAAAGGTACCACGGTCTCTGTCACTCTTCAGTCCCAACTCTCGAATATTCAACATGCCTCATAACTGATAGCCAACCTAGTTGCGCAATTAATACCACAAACTGGTACATTCCCGCCAACATAAGACTTGCAGATCCATTGTTCTTCAAGCCACAACGCGTGAACTTAATTATTGGAGCTAGCCTATTTTATGAGCTTCTCTGTGTTGGTCAGATAAAACTTTTTCCAGGGCTGCCATATTCAGAAGACTAGACTTGATTGGGTAGTGTCAGGAGGTGGACCGCAGTTAGGTGGCTCTACGTTGATTGCGAAACCGACTACAACCGATTTCGAATCAGGCTCTGAAACTCGCATAGAGGAAATAGTGCGACGATTTTGGGAGATAGAAGTCTGCTTGGACATTATATTCACAAACTCAAAGGTAGAAAATGACTGTGAAGAACATTTTGTTAGGACTTTCTCCAGATTGCCCAGTGGTCAGTATTCGGTGCGTTTATCCGTTAAGCGAAGTTTGGAGCTATTGGGGAACTCGTATCAACAAGCGTTACTACACCGGACGACTTTCTTCACTGCATTTTGTAGCGAGACTCGCCTGAAGAACATGTGAAAGTTTTTAAATTGAATACGGTTAAACTTGACACAAAGCCAGCATCTTTCCGTTCGTGCCGTGCATCAACTGTCCGTGGATGAAGAAAATGCGTTCCGCATTGGATCTCAGATACTACGGCGGGATGTATACGTGGATGACCTTATTTCAGGCGATTCAAGAGCAATTTTGCTGTACTTCAGGGTATAGCAAAAGAGGGCAGGGAATCGTTTCTTAAGTTTGATAATGTGAGCAACATAGCCCAAACGCTTGGATTTGCTTGGGACTCAGCCTCGGATCAATTGTTGTTTTTTAAATTCCCTCCACTAGTGCTCATGCCGGCATTCGGCAGACATAGAAGTGCATGGTTTCTGCGACGCTAGCATCGAGGCTTATGGTGCCTGTATTTATATAATTTCCAGACGGCATCTGTCTATTAGTCAGCTGCTATACTCCAAGTCCGTTGAAAACAATTACAGTGCCAAAGCTAAAACTCTGTAGCGCCGTGTTATTAGCTCATCTCATGCGTGAAGTATTGAGGCTCAAACTCTTTAATGGAAAATTCTACTGTTGGTCAGATTCGTCCGTATATTTGTGGCTAATCGAGTTTCTGCTGTTCAAGGCATGGAATGGCGCTACGTTCTCACTTCTTTCAATCCGGCGGACATACTCTCTAGATGATCCATACCAAATGAATTGCATCGTTCGCAACTCTGGCTTAATGGCCCACAGTGAAAACAAATCGGACTGGCCGGCTTTTTGCTTGCCAGGGAAACCAGAGGTCGAATTAAGAAAAAGTGTCCTTCTAGTTTCATCTCCCTTCGTCGATATATCTTCCAATTGTAAATACGCCAACTCGTTTGAAACAATGAAGCGTATATTCGGATATGTATATAAATTTATACATAGAGTCAGGCATCCTGGATTAACTGTACTTGACATGCAACATGGTACACGCCTGTTATTACGTCTCGTAAAGACAAGGAGTTTTGTTCAGCCATCCAGCTGTATCGCGTCTCTGAACCCATTTTTGGATAATACTGGCCTTCTCAGAGTTGATGGTCATTTAAAAAACTCCGCTCTGCCGATTCCATTCCATCACTAATACGCTCATTTTAAGCTTTCATGAACGGAACTTGCACGCTGGTCATTTGCAGAGTGGTTGAAAAATGTGTCAGATGCCGTTGGGCCAAACCTCGCTTAGTAAAGCACATCATGGCTGATCTTCCCAAAGAAAGCTTGAACGGCTGCCGAGAATTTGAAGTCACAGGCGTTGATTATTGTGGAGCATTCTTCTATAAACCAGATGTTCGAAATAGGCTCCAGTCAGTGCATCTGGAGTTGGTAAAAGGTTTGTCCACGGCTTCGTTCTTAAATGCAGTAAAGAGATTAAATTCCACTCGTGGCAAACCACTCCAGATCTGGTCGAATAATGTTGTGAGAAGAACAAGCTTCTGGACCTGAAGCGACTATTTCTGAGTCGCAATCATATGGACGCAGTTACAAACTTCTGCTTGGCCTATACCATCGGTTGGAAATTCATTCCCCCTCGATCACCGCATTTTGAATGCCTTTGGGAAGCCGCCGTCAAAACAGCGAAATGTCACATATATCGCGCTCTTGGCTCTTGCGTTCTGAGCTTCGAAATGATGCAAAGCCTTGCCTGCAGCATATCGTCGATTATTAATTCCAGGCCACTGCTTCCACTTTCAGAAGATCCTGCAGACCTAGACTTGCTCACTCCAGCTCACTTTCTTACTGGTGGGCTTTACTCATGGTTCGTTACGCATCTTCAATTTAATCGTCTGGATGGCTGGCAAGAAGAGTACCTGATTCTCCTACAGCAGCACTCCAAATGGCGAACCTCCAAGCTGGGTCAATGCGTCAACTATGTGGTTCTCATCAAGGACGAAAACCTTCCGCCCCTAAAGTCGCCACTCGCAAGAGTGGCGCTAATTATGGGAAGGATGGACTCGCTCGCGTAGCTATCCTGTGCACCGCAACGGGGTTTACAAAGAGAGCCGTCAACAAGCTGTGCCTGCTGCCCATCAAGGACTTGATTGAAAGCCCATGTCTTCCGACGGGGGGAGAATGTTTTTATTGCCAATTTCTAAACGCATAATACTTCATACATATATACATACAATTATGTTGCGTTGCTATGCGAAGCAACTACTTAAGAAGCTCTTAAGCATATGTCCAATCGAGCTGCGCTTTTATCTTTGGCTTACATTCTTTGCCTTAACATTCGATTTCGTTTTTATGATCGCTGCTGCGCAGCCAGCTAGTTAGTTCATTCTTTTCGTTAGTCGTAAGCATTGGCCACCTGCATTTCGCTTAACGTACATATTTTCGTATACACCGGCACGTACCAATTCGGGTCCACCTGCCTTATTTAATAAACTTAACATACAAAATGTTCGGTTGTAAGCAGAGACCAATTCGAGTCAGCCTGCTTTAAAACCACAAAATAAACAACGACAAAAAAAAAACAAAAACCAAAGCGAAAATAACTGTCACGTTGATGAGGTTTCAATGTTTCATGCGCCCACGCGAGGCTACCCTCATTTGGAACGGTTGCGGCTGGCCGTCCATGATTCAGGCCAAGTGTCCTCCCTCTAAATTAATTTAGCAACACTATATAAAATATGCACAATTTCGCATTATGCTATTTACAAATTTAAAAGGGGTGCTTATATACATTAATAATTATATATAAATATATAAAACTAAAAATTAAATTAGGAACATTTTAACTCTAACACCGAATCGCTTAAATCTGTCTTTCGTTAGAAAAGGAATTCCTTCACATTCTCTCAGCAATTTAAATACAGGAATGATGCATTTGCACACCCCGCGACACCACATAAGGGTTAATTGTACCCGGCTGATCATCATATCATCATATGCATGTGTGTTATTCGTGTTGGTGTTTTACACGAATGGGGTCAGCTACCTCTTTCGTTAATTTAAATGAATACATAATGATTTATAAAAAAGAAAATAATAATGTAAATAGATAAACAATAATAACAGAAAGAAAAATAATTTAAATAAATTTATAATTAATAACAGAGAAATAATTTTAATAAATAACTGCTGTCTTATATTTGTTTAATATATATATATTAATTGTCTAATATGCATTGAATGCAGATGGCGGCTCGCAGGATGGTATCGGTTATAGGCTCAATATATTTATGTCTGTGCATATATATATATATATATATATACATACATAACATATATATATATATACATGTTGCAATGTCGCGAGCAATATATATATATATTTAGATATATATATATATATATGTAGATATATATATATATATATAGATATATATATATATATATGTTGCAATGTCTCGAGCGCTTTGGTTGCGTCCCCGAGTTATAGGTTATATTAACGTGGTTGGCCCAGCTGCACTGCTACCACTGCATGTATGGAATGGACTCACGTGTAATTGGGCCCTCTAGTGATGCTGATGCTGCCTATTGTGACGGCGGGCAGATGACGACGCTGACCACAGGGGCACCTCAAAGCTGCCGGTTTGACCTCGTTTTCTTGTGTCAAAAAAAATTGTATTTAACAAGTAAGATGGCTCTAGTCGGGTGTGCCCGACTAGAAGATACCCTGAACCCTGCGGCAAGCTTTAGTTATATACACTTAAGTCTCTTTGCATTCATACCCACATTCACAAAGTCGCACATACACACACACACACAAACGCACGCAGCAAGCTACGCACTTTACACACCGGCTAAGCTTACTATGGAAAATGAATTCTGAAATAACTTCTAAACTAAGAGTATGATCGTTATGAACTTTCACTGCTTAATAAGAGAATCCAAATCTATGTACACACCAAAATCTATGTACCCTGACCCATTGAAAATGCGTAATATGGGTATAATGGCTTTGTGCAAATGTATGTAACAGGCAGAAGAAGGCATCTCCGACCCCATAAAGCATAAAGCCGAGTCGATCTGTCTTAACACGTCGAAATCAGAGACTACAAGGGCTAGAAAGCTAAAGTTGGACTTCTTAGATTCGTATATACCATACGCAAAAGATTACAAAAGATTAAAAACGCAAATCATTGATAAGTACACAGATTTCAATGCTGGTGTTACGTCCTGAAAATTTCACAACGATCCTATTCTTAGTTTAGAAGTTATTAAGAATTAACTTTCCATTGCGGGGGCCAAACGCAGCTGCATGAGCATATCTCAGAAACTATAAGAGCCAGAGCCACCAAATTTGATTCAGTCTGGTATAAAAATGTTCCTTCGAACAATAAGAATGCACTTAAACAAAGTTCATCCAAATAGGGTAAGAAACACAGAAGTTATTAAAAAAATATATTGGTAAACCACGTGGTGGCGCCAAGCCCAGACGTTTTCTGCATGCGTGAGCACCCATACATACATAAATTTGTATATGCACATTCTTTTTCGAATTCTCAAGCGATTGGTTGTGAATGTGTGATTATAATTTGATCAGATTTTGACGGAGGCATACCGAAAATAAGAAAAGTAACGCACGTAGCAAGACGAAGAAGTGAAGCAGACATAGAAGCAACAGCAGAACTATTCGTTGAAGTAGCAAAAATGAGTGAATTACAGGAAATTAGCAATAGAAATATGGAGCAAATAATAAGGTTGTTAACATTAAAAATACAAGCAGACGAATGTCAAGAAAACGAACCTAAAATTACACCGGATAATTTTGCTAAAATCGTACCAGATTTTGATGGCGACAGTGTGCCGGTCGAACATTGAGTTACAAATTTTGAGCAAAACGCAGACGAATTGAACGATAAACTAAAGTATGAGCAAGCAAGCGGAAAAATTACGAAATTGGCTAGTTAATTCCTGGAGTCTGTGGTCGTTAATACATATGTGCAATTAAGATATGTTCTTGTTGTCGAGTTCAAGAAGTGCTGATATACACAAAAAGTTGAAAGAGAGAAAGAAAGAGAGAAATGAACTGTTTTATGAGTATGTGTTGTATATGAAGAAAATTGCCGCGAAAGGGCAAATAGACGAAGAATCGGTAATAGGATATATCATCGACGGATTAGATATAAAAAACGAGTACAAATTTAATATGTACAGTTGTAAATCATTTCACGAGCTGAAAGAAATTTATGAGCTTTATGATCGCAAGTGTGTGTGTGAAACTCCGTTAAAACAATACAGTGGAGGCAAGAAAAAAATGTTTGTTGAAAAAAGGGCGCGTTGTTTCAATTGTGGCTCAGCTGAGCACATGAGAAAAGATTGTAGAGCCGAAACTAAATGTTTTAAATGCGAAGGCGTTGAACACATATCCAAAAATTATCCACAAACGACACACAGAGTGCAGGTGGTGAAAGACATTAAACGACGAAAGCGGTGAAGCTGAATGGTTCAGAAATTACAGGCCTAGTAGAAACAGACTTAGATGTGACCATTGTGGGTCAGTCAGTCTTCGGAAAATTAGCTAACGTGGTATTGGAGAAATGTTACCCGATTTTGCGTGGTCTTGGAAATATCAAAACACAACCGCTTGATGTATTTATGGGCACTGTACACGTTGATGGGATCGAAGTGCAGCAAAGATTCCTTGGAGTTCCTGACGACAATATTGACGCCGTCTTATTGGGTTTTGACTTTGCGGCAAAATGTTGTGTTACGTTGGATGAGCATGGATATACGTTTTCAAAGGCGTCAGCGCGGCCGGACAGCGTTGATACAAACGAGCTAAGTATATTTAATATCGTGGAGACTGAAACTGAAACCACAGTTCAAGCCGTTAATTCAAAGCATGATCGACAAATATCAACCAGCTGCGTCACCCGTCGATTGTCTTGTGCTGTTAAAGATTGTGCTGGATGAAATCAAAGCATTTCGCCATCAACCCAGCCGATACTCACCTGTACAATGCGACGTTATCAAGAAGCAAGTTGACAATTGGCTAAACGGCGGTATCGTGCGCAAATCAACGTCAACCATGGCTAGCATAGTAGTTATGGTAAAGAAGAAAGATGGAGCCTATCCGTAGGCTCTGCGTCGATTTTCGCCAGCTAAATAGAATGGTACTTAAAGACTGCTCCCTGTACTAGTGACGGACGACGTACTGGAAAAACTTTAGGCTGCAAAAGTTTTCATCGTCATGGATTTGGAGAACAGTTTTCTCCACGTGCCAATAGAGGAGTCCAGCCGCAAGTACACAGCCTTTCTGACCAGCGAAGGCTTGTTCCAATTAAACCGGATTCGGCAACTCACACCGCGTGTTCGTCCGTTTCGTCAATTGCGCATTTCAAGACATGAAAGCTCAGGATATCATGCAGTTGTATATCGACGATATCATCATTTACGCGCAGTCAAATGACGATTGCATCTTTAAGCTGAAAGCTGTACTTAACGAGGCTACCAAAAACAATTTTCGAATCAAGTGGAAGAAATGTCATTTCTAACGAAGCCGCATAAACTTTTTTGGTCATACAGTCGAGTATGGAAAAAAAAAGGTGTCCAGTCGTTTTTAGGGTTGACAGGATTCTTAAGGAAATTCATCAGGGAATACGCACAGATCGCCCGCCCATTGACTGATCTGTTGAAGAAGGATATTGTTTTCAAATTCGAGGCTGCTGAGCAGAGCGCGATGAATCAACTAAAAGATGTTTTGTCACGCGAACCAATCCTACGCATATACTGCAGAGATGCACACACTGAGCTGCATACAGACGCTTCAAAGCATGAATTTGGTCCAGTTATGCTGCAAAAGTGTGAAGAGCAGCTACATCCAATAATTTTGTGGAGCAAAAAGACGTCAAAGAGCGATTCAATGTGTCTCAGCTACATTTTGGAGGTTAAAGCTGCGTATCTAGCGACCGCGAAATTTCGCCATTATCTCCTCGGTTATCACTTTAAGCTGGTAACGGACTGTGCAGCGTTTACAAAGACCGTCATCAAGAAAGATGTCCCACGTGGATCTTATATCTGCAAGATTTCGATTTTCAATTTGAACATCGCCCTGGAGACAAAATGAAGCATTTTGACTTCTTCAGCCGGTACCCGTTGCATGTGTTTGCCATAACATCTTAGGTTACGTCTTAAAGTGCGCGTCTTAAAGTTGCTCAACAGAAGGATAGCTTCGTTAAAGCAATTATGGAATTACTGAAATCACGCCCCTACGATGACTTTATACGGAAAACAAAACTGTAGGTGGCAATGATCCCAAGGGAATGGAGCATGACGTTATATTGGAGACTCATAACGTTGGTCATTTTGCTGTGCAGTTTTACATTCCGCACATGGAGAGCAAAGTCGTATCAGCTCATGCATCAAGTGTATTATCACAAACAAAAAGCTGGGAAAAAAAGAAGGAGTCTTGCATTGTATAGGAAAAAGAGACAAGCGTCAAGTGCCTGCCTGAATTTACGGGGGCAAAAGATACTTACGTTTCTTGGCGGCAAGCTGCGATGGCAGCATACAAAATATTTAGACGATATAACGGCAGCTCTCGCCACTCTTAGGGGGTGATCATTATTAGAAGTGGGCAGAAGAAGGGAACAGACCCAGTAAAATCGCAGCCTGGCACCGCGAAAAGCCCGCGAAAACAATAAAATTTCCAAAGGAGACTGACCAACGTGCCTGCCTGAATTTACGGGGGCACAAGATACTTACGTTTCTTGGCGGCAAGCTGCGATGGCAGCATACAAAATATTTAGACGATATAACGGCAGCTCTCGCCACTCTTAGGGGGTGATCATTATTAGAAGTGGGCAGAAGAAGGGAACAGATCCAGTAGAATCGCAGCCTGGCACCGCGAAAAGCCCGCGAAAACAATAAAATTTCCAAAGGAGACTGACCAACGTAGTAGCACACAACGCAATGTTAGTGACGAACAGCAACCTATGGAGGTTGACCCGTCAATGTCTAAATGCCTGATGCAATCGCAAACACCGGCATGTGTTAACTCCAGTAACCCACAGACTTACAAAAGATCAAACCCTTCTGATCGTGCAACGGGTCAGAGGCGCCAAAGGGTAAGCCATACTACCCAGAGCCAAGAAGGTGGATCTGTGGAATATGCAACTACGGCAAGGAATGCCGCGGCGCAGATAGCTGACGATTCAGATGTAGATTCTGACGTCGTGAATACTACCCTTCATCAAGCGAGAAGTAGCGGGGACACAGATGAAAATTCTTATCGACACGGATGCGGCCAAAAACTATATTCGACCTCACAATGGGTTAAAAGGAGTCCGCCCAGTTGATGCCCCGTTTACCATTCACTCCATTCATAGCACTACGAAAATTTCAAAGAAATGCTTTGTATCGATATTTGGGAAAGATCTATATTTTTCCTCCTCCCAGATCTCTCAACATTCGATGGGATCAAGGCCTCGACCTGTTAACACAAGTCGGAGTACAACTTTGTCTGAATACCAGCCAACTCAAGTTTGGCACTGGGTCCGAACCGATTCTATACCATATGTGCGTCACTAACGCTGATGTCGCTGACGCGACTCTCTAAATCAGGCATAAATTTGTTAATATTATTAAGGACAGGAAGAGGGCGTTTGCAGATCCTAACGAAGCCATACCATTCAATACGTCAGTGGTAGCCAAGTTTAGGACAACCGATGAGGGGCCTATATATTCCAAGGTGTACCCATATCCCATGGGTGTAGCCGATTTCGTCAACGAACAAATACGAAAACTCCTTAAAGACGGCATAATCCAGAAGTCAGTCACCCCTCACAACAGTATACGGGGAAGTATGAATTCCGTCGGCTTCCGTTTGGCCTGAGAAACGCTGCCAGCATATTCCAAAGAACCATCGACGATGTCCTTCGAGAGCAGATAGGCAAATCAAAAGACGAGGAGTCCCATGTCAAGCACGTTGACTTGGTACTGCGCAGCCTTCATAACGCCAATATTAGGGTTTCTTAGGAGAGGTCCCATTTCTATAAGAGGAGCGTAGAGTTCCTTGATTTCGTTGTCACTAGTAATGGCGCTACAACAGACCCTGAAAAGGTTAAAGCCATCCAGTTTCCTGAACGCAAAACGGTGTTTTAAGTCAGGTAATTTCTGCGTCTGGCCAGTTACTATAGGTGTTTTGTAAAGGACTTTGCGACAATAGCATCTGACATCCATTTCTGACATCCTTAAGGGTGAAATGGCTGTGTTAGCGAGCACATTTCTGGAAGAGGCACGCTTTCCATTGAAGCGCAGTTTCATTTTGTTTGTAAAGAAAGGCACTCCTTGAGCTTCACAGACAGAACGTACTTGCTAGAGCCCCTGTGTGGGCTAGTTAGCCCGAACGTAGTAAACGCCATACACTGCGACCTTCACAAGCTAGCGCAGGTGCAAGACACTTTAGTTCGGAGGTTCCCAACCATAAAAGTCTGGCACAGCAAAAACCGCGTCACAGTCTGAGTACTTTTTATATTCCAAAGATGGCTAGGAAGGCCAACGAAATTGTGCAAAAGATGGGTAGGAAGGCCAACGAATTTGTGCAGAACTGCAAGACCTGTGCTATGGTAAAGTATGACAGGCACCCTAAGAAACAGGAAATCGGTGAAACGCCGATCCCTTCACAATCAGGGGAAATGTTGCATGTGAACATTTTCTCGACAGATAAATAATTTTTTTCCACGTGTGTAGTTCAGCCGATTCAATCGCGAACAATTGAGGGCCGAAAAGTTCCAAAGTTACAGCTCATGAATTTCTTTCCAGCAGCCACAACAATCTACTGCAATAATGAGCCATTATTAAATTCGCAGACAATTAGATCGAAACTGATGAATAATCATGGTGTCAAGATTTTAAACGCACCACCCTTCCATAGCGTTTCCAACGGACAGGTCGAGCGTTTTCATAGCACCTTGTTAGAACTCGGTAGATGCTTCAAAATCGACAAAAGCATAAGCGACACAGCAGAGATCATTTTGTTGGCCACAGTAGAGTACAACAAAACAATTCACTCGGTCACCGATAAAAGACGTTGACGTTGCCTACTCTCACCCGAATGTGTCACAAACAGATATCCAAAATAGGCTCAAAAGGGCCCAAGACGCGCTTAGAGCTAAAAAAAAAAAACGTTTCCCGATAAAGCAGGCTCTTTGAGGTTGGTGAAAAAGTATTAGTGAAGTCCAACCGCAGGCTCGGAATCAAGCTCATGCCTTTATGTGAAGAGAGAGCAGTGGAAGCTGACCGGGGGACCACGGTTTTTACTAAGGGGAGGGTGGTCCACAAAGACAACCTTAGGTAGAGCTTGTTGGTTGTTGCACTTCACAAACAGTACTTTATTTCAATATTTTTGATTATTGTGCAACCGCTATAGCGGTTAACCGGTTCAACATAACCTAACCTAATTTATTGGAAAAACGATTTAATAACAGTCGCTTGATTTTTCAGGCACACATAATTGAAATACTAGGGCTCGAAATGGTGGCAGGTGGATCGAGCTTGGCTTTAAGGGAGCTGTCCGACCAATTCAACGCCCTCATATGCGCTTTAAAAAGTTTGGGCAATATGGAGCAGATCGCTGAATGCATTATTGTGTAGTTTCCAAGCCGAATATTTCAATGATCCTGGGAAATCTTGGGAGTGCGAAGTATTTCACGACGCTCGACCTTAAATCTGGTTACCACCAGATCACCCTTGCAGAGAGAAATCGTGAGAAAACTTCCTTCTCGGTAAGCTGGGGGAAGTATGAATTCCGTCGGCTTCCCTTTGGCCTGAGAAACGCTGCCAGCATATTCCAAAGAACCATCGACGATGTCCTTCGAGAGTAGATAGGCAAATCAAAAGACGAGGAGTCCCATGTCAAGCACGTTGACTTGGTACTGCGCAGCCTTCATAACGCCAATATTAGGGTTTCTTAGGAGAAGTCCCATTTCTATAAGAGGAGCGTAGAGTTCCTTGATTTCGTTGTCACTAGTAATGGCGCCACAACAGACCCTGAAAAGGTTAAAGCCATTCAGTTTCCTGAACGCAAAACGGTGTTTTAAGTCAGGTAATTTCTGCGTCTGGCCAGTTACTATAGGTGTTTTGTAAAGGACTTTGCGACAATAGCATCTGACATCCATTTCTGACATCCTTAAGAGTGAAATGGAATTATGGCCAACCATAAAAGTCTGGCACAGTAAAAACCGCGTCACAGTCTGAGTACTTTTTATATTAAAAAGATGGGTAGGAAGGCCAACGAAATTGTGCAGAACTGCAAGACCTGTGCTATGGTAAAGTATGACAGGCACCCTAAGAAACAGGAAATCGGTGAAACGCCGATCCCTTCACAATCAGGGGAAATGTTGCATGTGAACATTTTCTCGACAGATAAATAATTTTTTTCCACGTGTGTAGTTCAGCCGATTCAATCGCGAACAATTGAGGGCCGAAAAATTCCAAAGTTACAGCTCATGAATTTCTTTCCAGTAGCCACAACAATCTACTGCAATAATGAGCCATTATTAAATTCGCAGACAATTAGATCGATACTGATGAATAATCATGGTGTCAAGATTTCAAACGCACCACCCTTCCATAGCGTTTCGGACGGACAGGTCGAGCGTTTTCATAGCACCTTGTTAGAACTCGGTAGATGCTTCAAAATCGAGAAAAGCATAAGCGACACAGTAGAGATCATTTTTTTGGCCACAGTAGAGTACAACAAAACAATTCACTCGGTCACCGATAAAAGACGTTGACGTTGCCTACTCTCACCCGAATGTGTCACAAACAGAGATCCAAAATAGGCTCAAAAGCGCCCAAGACGCGCTTAGAGCTAAAAAAAAAAAACGTTTCCCGATAAAGCAGGGTCTTTGAGGTTGGTGAAAAAGTATTAGTGAAGTCCAACCGCAGGCTCGGAATCAAGCTCATGCCTTTATGTGAAGAGAGAGCAGTGGAAGCTGACCGGGGGACCACGGTTTTTACGAAGGGGAGGGTGGTCCACAAAGACAACCTTAGGTAGAGCTTGTTGGTTGTTGCACTTCCCAAACAGTACTTTATTTCAATATTTTTGATTATTGTGCAACCGCTATAGCGGTTAACCGGTTCAACATAACCTAATCTTATTTATTGGAAAAACGATTTAATAACAGTCGCTTGATTTTTCAAACACACATAATTGAAATACTAGGGCTCAAAATGGTGGCAGGTGGATCGAGCTTGGCTTTAAGGGAGCTGTCCGACCAATTCAACGCCCTCATACGCCCTTTAAAAAGTTTGGGCAATAAGGAGCAGATCGCTGAATGCATTATTGTGTAGTTTCCAAGCCGAATATTTCAATGATCCTGGGAAATATTGGGAGTGCGAAGTATTTCACGACGCTCGACCTTAAATCTGGTTACCACCAGATCACCCTTGCAGAGAGAAATCGTGAGAAAACTTCCTTCTCGGTAAGCTGGGGGAAGTATGAATTCCGTCGGCTTCCCTTTGGCCTGAGAAACGCTGCCAGCATATTCCAAAGAACCATCGACGATGTCCTTCGAGAGCAGATAGGCAAATCAAAAGACGAGCAGTCCCATGTCAAGCACGTTGACTTGGTAGTGCGCAGCATTTATAACGCCAATATGAGGGTTTCTTAGGAGAAGTCCCATTTATTTAAGAGGAGTGTAGAGTTCCTTGGTTTCGTTGTCACTAGTAATGGCGCTACAACAGACCCAGAAAAGGTTAAAGGTTAGGAAAATCACGGATGAATTCACGCTTTCCAAAAGCTGCGCAACATCTTGGCATCGGAAGACGTCATTGGGGCATTGGGGCGGTCCTTTCGCAGAAGGGTCGTCCAATTACAATGATATCCAGAACTTTCAAGGATAGGGAAATGAACTTTGCCACAAACGGGAGGGAACTTCTTGCCATTGTCAGGGCACTGGGTAAATTGCGCCAGTACCTATACGGGGTAAAAGACATTATCATTATCACGGATCACCAGCCTTTGACCTTCGCCGTGGCTGAGTCGAATCCAATCTTCAAAATCAAGAGATGGAGGGCGCGTATTGATGAGTGAAACGCGAAAGTTTTTTTCAAACCAGGCAAACAAAAGCTGGTCGCCGATGCGCTCTCCAGATAGCAACTGAACGCTTTGGACGAACTGGACGCTAATTCCTGTGCGGCCACAATCCACTGCGAGGCGTCCGTGACCTACACCATCGAGTCGACGGAAAAACCGTTGAATTGCTTTCAAACTCAGTTAGTTCTGGAAGAGGCACGCTTTCCATTGAAGCGCAGATTCATTTTGTTTGTAAAAGAAGGCACTCCTTGAGCTTCACAGACAGAACGTACTTGCTAGAGTAGCCCTGTGTGGGCTAGTTAGCCTGAACGTAGTAAACGCCATACACTGCGACCTTCACAAGCTAGCGCAGGTGCAAGACGTTTTAGTTCGGAGGTTCCCAACCATAAAAGTCCAACGAAATTGTGCAGAACTGCAAGACCTGTGCTAGGGTAAAGTATGACAGGCACCCTATGAAACAGGAAATCTGTGAAACGCCGATCCCTTCACAATCAGGGGAAATGTTGCATGTGAACATTTTCTCGACAGATAAATAATTTTTTTTCACGTGTGTAGTTCAGCCGATTCAATCGCGAACAATTGAGGGCCGAAAAGTTCCAATGTTACAGCTCATGAATTTCTTTCCAGCAGCTACAACAATCTACTGCAATAATGAGCCATTATTAAATTCGCAGACAATTAGATCGATACTGATGAATAATCATGGTGTCAAGATTTCAAACGCACCACCCTTCCATAGCGTTTCCAACGGACAGGTCGAGCGTTTTCATAGCACCTTGTTAGAACTCGCTAGATGCTTCAAAATCGACAAAAGCATAAGCGACACAGTAGAGATCATTTTTTTGGCCACAGTAGAGTACAACAAAACAATTCACTCGGTCACCGATAAAAGACGTTGACGTTGCCTACTCTCACCCGAATGTGTCACAAACAGAGATCCAAAATAGGCTCAAAAGCGCCCAAGACGCGCTTAGAGCTAAAAAAAAAAAACGTTTCCCGATAAAGCAGGGTCTTTGAGGTTGGTGAAAAAGTATTAGTGAAGTCCAACCGCAGGCTCGGAATCAAGCTCATGCCTTTATGTGAAGAGAGAGCAGTGGAAGCTGACCGGGGGACCACGGTTTTTACGAAGGGGAGGGTGGTCCACAAAGACAACCTTAGGTAGAGCTTGTTGGTTGTTGCACTTCCCAAACAGTACTTTATTTCAATATTTTTGATTATTGTGCAACCGCTATAGCGGTTAACCGGTTCAACATAACCTAATCTTATTTATTGGAAAAACGATTTAATAACAGTCGCTTGATTTTTCAAACACACATAATTGAAATACTAGGGCTCAAAATGGTGGCAGGTGGATCGAGCTTGGCTTTAAGGGAGCTGTCCGACCAATTCAACGCCCTCATACGCCCTTTAAAAAGTTTGGGCAATACGGAGCAGATCGCTGAATGCTTTATTGTGTAGTTTCCAAGCCGAATATTTCAATGATCCTGGGAAATCTTGGGAGTGCGAAGTATTTCACGACGCTCGACCTTAAATCTGGTTACCACCAGATCACCCTTGCAGAGAGAAATCGTGAGAAAACTTCCTTCTCGGTAAGCTGGGGGAAGTATGAATTCCGTCGGCTTCCCTTTGGCCTGAGAAACGCTGCCAGCATATTCCAAAGAACCATCGACGATGTCCTTCGAGAGCAGATAGGCAAATCAAAAGACGAGGAGTCTCATGTCAAGCACGTCGACTTGGTACTGTGCAGCCTTTATAATGCCAATATGAGGGTTTCTTAGGAGAAGTCCCATTTATTTAAGAGGAATGTAGAGTTCCTTGGTTTCGTTGTCACTAGTAATGGCGCTACAACAGACCCAGAAAAGGTTAAAGGTTAGGAAAATCACGGATGAATTCACGCTTTCCAAAAGCTGCGCAACATCTTGGCATCGGAAGACGTCATGCTTAGATATCCTGATTACAAGAGGCCGTTCGATCCAACGACTGACTTCTCGGCCTATGGCATTGGGGCGGTCCTTTCGTAGAAGGGTCGTCCAATTACAATGATATCCAGAGCTTTGAAGGATAGGGAAATGAACTTTGCCACAAACGAGAGGGAACTTCTTGCCATTGTCTGGGCACTGGGTAAATTGCGCCAGTACCTATACGGGGTAAAAGACATTATCATTATCACGGATCACCAGCCCTTGACCTTCGCCGTGGCTGAGTCGAATCCAAACTCCAAAATCAAGAGATGGAGGGCGCGTATTGATGAGTGAAACGCGAAATTTTTTTCAAACCAGGCAAACAAAAGCTGGTCGCCGATGTGCTCTCCAGACAGCAACTGAACGCTTTGGACGAACTGGACGCTAACTCCTGTGCGGCCACAACCCACAGCGAGGCGTCCGTGACCTACACCATCGAGTCGACGGAAAAACCGTTGAATTGCTTTCAAACTCAGTTAGTTCTGGAAGAGGCACGCTTTCCATTGAAGCGCAGTTTCATTTTGTTTGTAAAAGAAGGCACTCCTTGAGCTTCACAGACAGAACGTACTTGCTAGAGCCCCTGTGTGGGCTAGTTAGCCCGTACGTAGTAAACGCCATACACTGCGACCTTCACACGCTAGCGCAGCTGCAAGACACTTTAGTTCGGAGGTTCCCAACCATTAAAGTCCAACGAAATTGTGCAGAACTGCAAGACCTGTGCTAGGGTAAAGTATGACAGGCACCCTAAGAAACAGGAAATCGGTGCTTCAAAATCGACAAAAGCATAAGCGACACAGTAGAGATCATTTTTTTGGCCACAGTAGAGTACAACAAAACAATTCACTCGGTCACCGTTAAAAGACGTTGACGTTGCCTACTCTCACCCGAATGTATCCAAAATAGGCTCAAAACCGCCCAAACCACGCTAAAAAAAAAAAAAACGTTTCCCGATAAAGCAGGATCTTTGAGGTTGGTGAAAAAGTATTAGTGAAGTCCAACCGCAGGCTCGGAATCAAGCTCATGCCTTTATGTGAAGAGAGAGCAGTGGAAGCTGACCGGGGGACCACGGTTTTTATTAAGGGGAGGGTAGTCCACAAAGACAACCTTAGGTAGAGCTTGTTGGTTGTTGCACTTCACAAACAGTACTTTATTTCAATATTTTTTTGTGCGATTGTGATTATTGTGCACTATAGCGGTTAACCGGTTCAACATAACCTAATCTAATTTATTGGAAAAACGATTTAATAACAGTCGCTTGATTTTTCAGGCACACATAATTGAAATACTAGGGCTCAAAATGGTGGCAGGTGGATCGAGCTTGGCTTTAAGGGAACTGTCCGGCAATACGGAGCAGATCGCTGAATGCATTATTGTGTAGTTTATTCTGCAAAGCTGAACCCGATGTCACAAGCCAAGTAGGAAGAGAGGCTAAAGCATTCAGCGTTCGTCAACCTGATACCATCGATGCTACGTTTTTGAAGCAGAGATGCCAGACATTGGAAACAGTAAATTTTTCTATTTCCAACTATGCCCCAAACACTCAGGTGGGAAAACAAAAAACTAAGACAAGTAGATCGACATTTATTGCCACTAACAATGCGTGAATTGAAAAGGGGTCTTCGATTGCGATTATGCAGCTCTGGATGTTGTAGGACATTTCGAGCCAAGTATCTTTCGTTGCTTCACCTTTATTTAAGAAAGCACAAATCATCAGTAAATGTCTCTGGTACGGAAATTCTTGTTTTGACACAGAAGGCACCACGGTCTCTGTCATGCTTCAATCCCAAGTCTTAGAGTATTCAACATGCCTCGCCGCTATAGTAGCGCCTAACATAACTGATAGCCAACCAAGTTTTGCAATTATTATCACAAATTAATGAGACTAGACTTGGTTGGCTAGGTTCAGGAGCTGGATGGCTGATTGGAATCAAGCTCTGAAACCCACATAGAGGAAATAGTGCAAGGTTTTTGACCGAAAGGCGATCTTTTATGGCTGGACAATCACAAAAATGAGCTTTGTTATTGTTAGTTATGTTATGACATCTGGTTACTGTTGCGCGCGCTTTCAAGGACAGTGGTGACAATAAGTAGTCGGTCAGCGAACTTTGGCGCGTATTCTTTGTTCGGCATTTTAGGTTGCCATGGAAAATAGTCGTGAATCGGTGGCCCAGCCTGCAAACAGGGTGTCTTTTTTGTCTTATGAGCAGATGCAGGTGTTACAATCTAACCTCAACCAAATGCACCTTGTTAATACGGATGAATTAAGGTTGTCAGCGCTGCTTAAACGGATTGAAAGGATGGAATCTACATTTGAAGATGCTCATAATAAATTGGAGGAATTGGATCATGACGAAATCGGCAGTGATTTACGAGAGGAATTTGACGAGCTTGAATCCACTCTGGAAACGTCGGTGCGGTTTGAAATTGCCAAGCGCAGTAAAGCAATGCCTTCCAGCTCCACACTTTTAAGTGATCCTCTTCCTGCTGCGTTTATGACCAGATCCAGAGCGTTGCTGGCCCTGCCGCCAATCAAGTTAACAGTTTTCAAACCGGGTCTCAAGTAAATTTCTTAAATCTTAATTAGAGTAAGTGTAAGTTGATCTATTTTTATAGGCGAACGCCCTTCTTGCATAATTATTTTATTAGTGGTGAGCCACTTGATCGTATAGCATTGGTTGATGATTTGAGCATCATTTTGAAGCCCAGGCTTTATTTTGACAAGCATATTTCTTCTGCTACTAATCGAGCCTTTGGTTTCCTGGGATTTATTAAGCTTTGGTAAGAAGAACTTGATGATTCCTACGTTACTGAAACTCAACACACTTCACTTGTATGTCCAATCCTTGAGTACGGATCTTGTAAAGGGCGTCCCCAATGCAATGTTCATCAGGTTAGAATTGAATACGTACATTTCTGCTTCGGTGTTATAACTGGAATCCCCATACTCGTTTGGGTTCTTACCTTGGTTCTGATCGTAAATCTTCTTACACAAACAAATTAATGGGCAAATTGATTCTTCCTAACTGATCAGTCAAATTAGTTTCACATGTCGCCATAGCAGCCGCAGATCAGCCGCCCATATCGCGGCTACATAAATCGCATATGCGAGCATAATAGTGACCCAAACAGTTGCACGTCCAAAATATTCTTTTGCCGAACGAGCGGCGCTTGTAACCCCAGATAATTGTTGCACGCCTGTCTACTTAGCTGTTAAGAAAGTTGCCTATTTATTTATTTATTAATTTATCATCCTATTTATTTAATTATTTATTGCGTATTTATTTATATATTTATGAATTTATTTATGAATTTATTAATCCCATTATTCACGTAATTTCCATTGTTAAATCCGGCACCTCGTCCGATCATTTGTGTGTATGTAGGTAGGTACGTTCATGTGTAGTATTGTGAAGGTTGTGTTGTTTTGGAATTTTGTACCGTCTAGGGGCAGGGTTGAGGTTACCCATCCCTGGGAACACTGAGCTAGCTGAGGTTGCATAATCTCTTATGAACCTGCGTAGATAAGAGGTCAAACCTAAAAATCTTTCCAAAACATTTCTTGTTCCTGGAATGGGAAAATTTTCAACGGCACAAATCTTGTCCATAGTTGGAAATATTGTGTTATTTTCTATCACATAGCCCAAAAACACAATTCTTCTTTGCAAAAACTGTCGTTTTTCCCATTTGACAAGCAAGCCTGCCTTAGCCGCTATCACCAAAAACTCATTCAGCACTAACAGATTTTCTTCCTCATCTCGTGTTGGGATTACAATGTCGTCCATGTAGACCACTACCTTTTTAGCCACAATTAACTCCCTTAACACCGCACTGATATACCGGCAGAAAACCGCTGGTGAGTTGGATATACCAAATGGTAACGATGTGTAACGAATGCGGTATATTTCCTTGAGCTTTCTTCAATAGGCACATAAAAATACCCGTTCATGAGATCTAGTGTTGTGAAGACTTTAGATCCCTGCAACCGTTCTAGCACTTCATCTATTAACGCCATTGGAAAATTGTCTCTCTTTATCTTTTGATTCAGTCGTCTATAGTCGCAACAAAATCTTTGTGAGCCATCTTTCACTGACACGAGTACCACCGAAAAAGTAAATTCAGATGAACTTGGTACTACGATGCCCTCTTCTAACCATGCACCTGCTTTTCTATAATGCACTTGTTCGCATACGACGTTCTTCACGGCTGCTGAAAAGTTGGGCTATCATCCACTAACAGTATTTTCATCTTTACTGGCGACTCTATTGTTTTCTTAGGCATATACGGCTTAATGAGACTCTCAACTGTTGACTTTTGTTTCATCCCCAAATGACTTAGTACAAATTTGTCTACCACTGATTGTGATTGATCCTGTACAATTTCTTTCACGCACATAACTTTAAACTCATTCAAAAGCATATTTTCTTTTTCTTTAAATATTACTCTTTTCCCGCAAAATACAATGTCAATATCTTTAGGTACGTTGTTTCCAATGATGACGCTGTACTCTAGCTCCTTTTGTTTGACGACATGGAAAGTCACATTGAAATTTACGTTATCAGCTAAAACTTCTACGTTGAAACTACCAACAGTGTAGAGCACACACTTACCTATACTTTTCAGACATTTTATTTCATTATTTAAAGATATTCCTTTGAATTTACGGTATTTGTCGTCCCACATTATACACAAATCACAGCCTCTATCTATAATAGCCAAGAATTGGATCTCCCCAGTTTTACATTCTCTATACATGAGCACTACTCCCTGACTCTCTACTTCAAGAACGTTTGCTGGCTCTTACTTTGTAGTAAAAACATTTGTCTCACAATTCCTAGCTATGTGGCCTGGCTTCTTGCATGTGTAGCATATAGCCTCTTCTGAGCAGTCTCGCATCAAATGTCAAAATTTTCCACATTTGAAACATTTTTTCTCATTCCGAAATGAGTTTGCATTTGCGATACTACCTTTCCCTTGCTTGGTCGATAATTCCGTTTCTTCTTTAAAACTTGGCTTGTAGCTATTTTTGATTTTTTCATATATTTATATTTCTTTGTTCACCTTATTATCTTGAATAGCTTCTATAAAATAGCTAACGACACTTTCCTCGTCTAGACGAATGGAGTTTCCTATCTCAAATAGGCCGTACAAGTATTCCATGCAAGTCTCTTTATGGGATTTCTGTTTCTTCCTAAGCATATTGTGCACATCAGCTGCACACACTTCCTTTCCAAATTCAGCAACTAACCGCCTCTTAAGCAGATTCCATCCCCGTGCAACTGACAAACTTCTCACATAGAGCTTAGCGGCTCCTTCTAGCGGTTGTTTGCCATATATATACATTTGAATGTCATCCCACCCAACCGTGCACACGACATCTTCAAACTCTGCAATCCTCAGATTACCGTCTAGGTGATTGCTTCCTGAAAATGAAGATACGCTGTCTTGCACATCCCGTAGTGTAAATCTGGAAACTTCTCTTGACCTATTTCGTGCCTCTATATAGACACTTTCTATCTCACTCCTGTTTTCGGCTGCTTGATCGTTATTTTGATCATTATTTTCTTCTTCTTCTACCTCAGCCACCTCAATATTGAAACGTTCCAACAATTTAACCTGCAACACGCTTTTCTTGCCATTTGTATCTAATCCCAATTCGCGTAGCTTCTGTCTGAGCTCTGCTACTCTGAGTTCTAAAATTGTTCGCACATCCATACTTGATTTAACTTGTAAACTTATAAATACCAAAGCTCAATAAAGCTTAATGTACGCCATTAATGCAGGTTCACTTAAGCTTTGTGTGTACGCTTGGCTGCTGCAGATCGCCTTTTCCGCTTACTCTCAGTTTCTGATTAAATTCGTCGCCGTTACTGTCTGCACATATACACACACATACTTATCCGCTTCACTGAAATTCGTCGCAGTATTTCGTCTGTGTGCGTGTATTTCACGCCGATGCGCAATTGTGTTTTAACCGTTAGGCCAGAAAACGTACGGCTGACCTTGAAAATTTGTTTACCGTTGAAATTGTCCGGCCACTTCTACTTCTTTATATTATCGTCTAAACTTCTGATAATTGTATATGCACTTTTTCACCGCTTTTTGCACAGTTACAACTTGTTAAGTTTAATCATACACGCGTTAACGCGCACCACTGAAAACAAACAAAATTTACCAAAATTTACCAAATTCTTCCCGGATGAGCCCCCAAAATTTGTGGGTTTCACAAATTGTTTATTTATTTAACGAGTTTATAATAGAATTTAATTGGTAAAATATTGTTTTTCAGTGAACTTAAACTTGTTGCATTTGACTATCGCGCCATTTAGTTATCGGTGACAAACGCGACCCTGGTGGGGAAATTTTTCGAGGGGAGCAGCCCTGTCTGTGTTAAAGTTCGGCGTAAGTGTGAAAGTAAAAATGTCTGAATGTGTTGTAATTTAGTATTTGTTTCCAACAGGTGGCCAACAATTTTGAGGCCCTATTTATTTTCACTCTGCTGCGGCCCAATATTTTTTCTGATTGGAACTATCATCATCTTACCTCTCTGCGTCCTTCCAAAACAGCGTGAGTGTGTTCCAGCAAAAGCCGACACCGCAACGATCTGCCGCGGCCCCTGTCGCCATAGCAGCCGCAGATCAGCCGCCCATATCGCGGCTACATAAATCGCATATGCGAGCATAATAGTGACCCAAACAGTTGCACGTCCAAAATATTCTTTTGCCGAACGAGCGGCGCTTGTAACCCCAGATAATTGTTGCACGCCTGTCTACTTAGCTGTTAAGAAAGTTGCCTATTTATTTATTTATTAATTTATCATCCGATTTATTTAATTATTTATTGCGTATTTATTTATATATTTATGAATTTATTTATGAATTTATTAATCCCATTATTCACGTAATTTCCATTGTTAAATCCGGCACCTCGTCCGATCATTTGTGTGTATGTAGGTAGGTACGTTCATGTGTAGTATTGTGAAGGTTGTGTTGTTTTGGAATTTTGTACCGTTTAGGGGCAGGGTTGAGGTTACCCATCCCTGGGAACACTGAGCTAGCTGAGGTTGCATAATCTCTTATGAACCTGCGTAGATAAGAGGTCAAACCTAAAAATCTTTCCAAAACATTTCTTGTTCCTGGAATGGGAAAATTTTCAACGGCACAAATCTTGTCCATAGTTGGAAATATTGTGTTATTTTCTATCACATAGCCCAAAAACACAATTCTTCTTTGCAAAAACTGTCGTTTTTCCCATTTGACAAGCAAGCCTGCCTTAGCCGCTATCACCAAAAACTCATTCAGCACTACCAGATTTTCTTCCTCATCTCGTGTTGGGATTACAATGTCGTCCATGTAGACCACTACCTTTTTAGCCACAATTAACTCCCTTAACACCGCACTGATATACCGGCAGAAAACCGCTGGTGAGTTGGATATACCAAATGGTAACGATGTGTAACGAATGCGGTATATTTCCTTGAGCTTTCTTCAATAGGCACATGAAAATACCCGTTCATGAGATCTAGTGTTGTGAAGACTTTAGATCCCTGCAACCGTTCTAGCACTTCATCTATTAACGCCATTGGAAAATTGTCTCTCTTTATCTTTTGATTCAGTCGTCTATAGTCGCAACAAAATCTTTGTGAGCCATCTTTCACTGACACGAGTACCACCGAAAAAGTAAATTCAGATGAACTTGGTACTACGATGCCCTCTTCTAACCATGCACCTGCTTTTCAATAATGCACTTGTTCGCATACGACGTTCTTCGCGGCTGCTGAAAAGTTGGGCTATCATCCACTAACAGTATTTTCATCTTTACTGGCGACTCTATTGTTTTCTTAGGCATATACGGCTTAATGAGACTCTCAACTGTTGACTTTTGTTTCATCCCCACATGACTTAGTACAAATTTGTCTACCACTGATTGTGATTGATCCTGTACAATTTCTTTCACGCACATAACTTTAAACTCATTCAAAAGCATATTTTCTTTTTCTTTAAATATTACTCTTTTCCCGCAAAATACAATGTCAATATCTTTAGGTACGTTGTTTCCAATGATGACGCTGTACTCTAGCTCCTTTTGTTTGACGACATGGAAAGTCACATTGAAATTTACGTTATCAGCTAAAACTTCTACGTTGAAACTACCAACAGTGTAGAGCACACACTTACCTATACTTTTCAGACATTTTATTTCATTATTTAAAGATATTCCTTTGAATTTACGGTATTTGTCGTCCCACATTATACACAAATCACAGCCTGTATCTATAATAGCCAAGAATTGGATCTCCCCAGTTTTACATTCTCTATACATGAGCACTACTCCCTGACTCTCTACTTCAAGAACGTTTGCTGGCTCTTACTTTGTAGTAAAAACATTTGTCTCACAATTCCTAGCTATGTGGCCTGGCTTCTTGCATGTGTAGCATATAGCCTCTTCTGAGCAGTCTCGCATCAAATGTCAAAATTTTCCACATTTGAAACATTTTTTCTCATTCCGAAATGAGTTTGCATTTGCGATACTAGCTTTCCCTTGCTTGGTCGATAATTCCGTTTCTTCTTTAAAACTTGGCTTGTAGCTATTTTTGATTTTTTCATATATTTATATTTCTTTGTTCACCTTATTATCTTGAATAGCTTCTATAAAATAGCTAACGACACTTTCCTCGTCTAGACGAATGGAGTTTCCTATCTCAAATAGGCCGTACAAGTATTCCATGCAAGTCTCTTTATGGGATTTCTGTTTCTTCCTAAGCATATTGTGCACATCAGCTGCACACACTTCCTTTCCAAATTCAGCAACTAACCGCCTCTTAAGCAGATTCCATCCCCGTGCAACTGACAAACTTCTCACATACAGCTTAGCGGC
The DNA here is from genome assembly GCA_035041545.1 of Drosophila colorata. Lineage (NCBI taxonomy): Eukaryota > Metazoa > Arthropoda > Insecta > Diptera > Drosophilidae > Drosophila > Drosophila colorata. The sequence continues at coordinate 123,610 of JAWNLD010000173.1, forward strand.
TCCTTCTAGCGGTTGTTTGCCATATATATACATTTGAATGTCATCCCACCCAACCGTGCACACGACATCTTCAAACTCTGCAATCCTCAGATTACCGTCTAGGTGATTGCTTCCTGAAAATGAAGATACGCTGTCTTGCACATCCCGTAGTGTAAATCTGGAAACTTCTCTTGACCTATTTCGTGCCTCTATATAGACACTTTCTATCTCACTCCTGTTTTCGGCTGCTTGATCGTTATTTTGATCATTATTTTCTTCTTCTTCTACCTCAGCCACCTCAATATTGAAATGTTCCAACAATTTAACCTGCAACACGCTTTTCTTGCCATTTGTATCTAATCCCAATTCGCGTAGCTTCTGTCTGAGCTCTGCTACTCTGAGTTCTAAAATTGTTCGCACATCCATACTTGATTTAACTTGTAAACTTATAAATACCAAAGCTCAATAAAGCTTAATGTACGCCATTAATGCAGGTTCACTTAAGCTTTGTGTGTACGCTTGGCTGCTGCAGATCGCCTTTTCCGCTTACTCTCAGTTTCTGATTAAATTCGTCGCCGTTACTGTCTGCACATATACACACACATACTTATCCGCTTCACTGAAATTCGTCGCAGTATTTCGTCTGTGTGCGTGTATTTCACGCAGATGCGCAATTGTGTTTTAACCGTGAGGCCAGAAAACGTACGGCTGACCTTGAAAATTTGTTTACCGTTGAAATTGTCCGGCCACTTCTACTTCTTTATATTATCGTCTAAACTTCTGATAATTGTATATGCACTTTTTCACCGCTTTTTGCACAGTTACAGCTTGTTAAGTTTAATCATACACGCGTTAACGCGCACCACTGAAAACAAACAAAATTTACCAAAATTTACCAAATTCTTCCCGGATGAGCCCCCAAAATTTGTGGGTTTCACAAATTGTTTATTTATTTAACGAGTTTATAATAGAATTTAATTGGTAAAATATTGTTTTTCAGTGAACTTAAACTTGTTGCATTTGACTATCGCGCCATTTAGTTATCGGTGACAAACGCGACCCTGGTGGGGAAATTTTTCGAGGGGAGCAGCCCTGTCTGTGTTAAAGTTCGGCGTAAGTGTGAAAGTAAAAATGTCTGAATGTGTTGTAATTTAGTATTTGTTTCCAACAGGTGGCCAACAACAGGTCACGCCGCAGTTTAATTTTGAGGCCCTATTTATTTTCACTCTGCTGCGGCCCAATATTTTTTCTGATTGGAACTATCATCATCTTACCTCTCTGCGTCCTTCCAAAACAGCGTGAGTGTGTTCCAGCAAAAGCCGACACCGCAACGATCTGCCGCGGCCCCTGTCGCCATAGCAGCCGCAGATCAGCCGCCCATATCGCGGCTACATAAATCGCATATGCGAGCATAATAGTGACCCAAACAGTTGCACGTCCAAAATATTCTTTTGCCGAACGAGCGGCGCTTGTAACCCCAGATAATTGTTGCACGCCTGTCTACTTAGCTGTTAAGAAAGTTGCCTATTTATTTATTTATTAATTTATCATCCTATTTATTTAATTATTTATTGCGTATTTATTTATATATTTATGAATTTATTTATGAATTTATTAATCCCATTATTCACGTAATTTCCATTGTTAAATCCGGCAACTCGTCCGATCATTTGTGTGTATGTAGGTACGTTCATGTGTAGCATTGTGAAGGTTGTGTTGTTTTGGAATTTTGTACCGTCTAGGGGCAGGGTTGAGGTTACCCATCCCTGGGAACACTGAGCTAGCTGAGGTTGCCACCCCGAAACCACAAAGACGATACCGGCGTATCGAAAATCTGGACGCGATCCAAACATATCCTCGGAGTAATTGTCTTGTGCCATATCCACCAGACAAGTCACCTGAGGCCTATGACAAAACACATGAATCGCAAAAAAAAAAAAAAAAAACGCTTCAGGGTACTCCCAAGGTCGTCCCCCCACCGCGCAATTACAAATAAAACAAGTACTTTTTGTAAGCCGTGGTTTCCAATGGCCCGGAGAGTAGCCATCTGCTCTGCGAGGCTTCACCGTTTCGGTTCATTTATATATATTTTTTTGAATACATCACGCGTGACTCGCTGATCACAGAAACCCGTTTCAACGAACACGGCTCCAGTGATCCTGAAGTTTTCAAAAATTGGGCGCCACATTTGTAACAGCTCTTGTGGTTTCGGGGGGCAACCTCAGCTAGCTCAGTGTTCCCAGGGGTGGGTAACCTCAACCCTGCCTCTAAACGGTACAAAATTCCAAAACAACACAACCTTCGCAATACTACACATGAACGTACCTACATACACACAAATGCTCGGACGAATTGGCAGGCCCGGTGTTATCGGCCACGACGTACCCGCCCTTCCTACAACGGCTATTTAAATTCGAATGCCATTGCCCTTAAATTGGAACTGACGGCCGACTTATTCCATGGCCTTGGTGATTCTCCCTCCCTCACGCTTACTCACACATCATGTTTGATTCGCTCTGCCTCGCACCGGTGGCCAGAATGTGAGATATATATATGTATATGTGCCAATGTAGGCAAATTTGGCAAAATCCGAGTGCAGGATTTAACAATGGAAAAATATGTGAATAATGGAATAAATAAATATAAATATATAAATAAATACGCAATAAATAATTATATAAATAGGACAATAAATTCATAAATAAATAAATAGATAAATAAATAGGCAACTTTCTTAACATCTAAGTTGACAGGCGTGCAACAATTATATGGGCTTACAAGTACCGCTCGTTTGGCCCTATAGGTCACCGCAAAAAAAGATTTTTTTGGACGGGCCACGGTCTGGGCCACTTATATGCTCGCATATGCGATTTATGTAGCCGCGAGATGGACGGCTGATCTGCGGCTGCTATGGCTACAGGGGCCGCGGCAGATCGTTGCGGTGTCGGCTCTTGTTGGAACACACTCACTCAGTTAGCTCACTCAATTAGCCTCTTCTGGCCACACTTCGATAATTCCCTTGCTGCCGTCCCGCCAAAAAAACGCCTCTTTCGTTTGTTCTGCCTGTCATCTCCTCGGCATTCCCCACCGTCTGTCTCTCTGGTCACTCTGGGTTTTGGCCCTGCCAACTCACGGCTGGGCTGCTCCCCTCGAAAAATTTACCCACCAGGGTCGCGTTTGTCACCGATAATTACATGGCGCGATAGTCAAATGCAACACCACACGGCAAATTAAAGTTATGCGCCGCCATGAACGGTTGAAATTGCCATGCGCATTTGTTGACCCCGTTCGCCTGGTTGCCCCACTATAACGGAACGCCCAACGTAGACCATACCCATCTGACCTTCTCTCTACACCCTCAGATCCTTTGCATGGACAACACCCAACGATCTTCCGGCTCCATCTTCCACCTCATAGGCATTGTTACCGACGGCTCTGCCGACCCGACATTTGCGAAACTTCCTGGCGAATTTGGCATTGAAAGCCTTGCTGAAGTCACTCAGTACGAAGTTTCGCCTGTACACTTCTTGGCCTGACACCGCGTGAAACTTGCGCGCACGCTTGTCGTACTGCTGTCGACTGCGCTCAAATGCTTTGTGTAGGTGTTGTTTCACCTGTTCCTGCACTAGCCGGATTTTATCCTGCACCCCCAAATCTGAAATCAAGTGTTTGCCCAGGGACCGCAACTTCCGTGCAAGTTTGTAGCTAGCCCAATATGCTGGCCAAAGACTGCAAAAAACGGTGTAACCCCAGTTGCAGATCGCTACCTCGATTTCGGGCAGAAATGCATCCCACTCCCGATGGTCTTGCTCCAGATATGAACGGATCGCCGCCAACACTGTGCGATTGACGCGCTCAGCTGCATTGCTCTGGGGAGAATAGATGGCTGTTTTCAGATGACAGATTCCAAAAGCGTCGATCATGTTCTCGAACTTCTTTGACACGAACTGTCGGCCGTTGTCTGAGTTGATCGTCTCAGGGACACCGAATTTGAAAAAGATCTCGTGCACCAGAAATTCAACTACGTTGTCTGCCGTGGCATTTTTCATGGCCTTCAGGAACGTAAATTTCGAAAAATGATCGACGACTACGAATACCCAGGCGTGACCCCTCTTCGACCGCGGATACTTTCCCAGAAAATCAATATATATTTTCTGGAAGGGCCATTCCGTCTTCACCTCGTGCCCTATCGAAACTTGCATCCGGTGGTTCGGCGCTTTCGTCTCCTTGCATACCTCGCATCTGCCTACATATTCTCGCACATAAGCTGCCATGTGGGGCCAGTAGAATTGCCTTCTCAGCAAATGGATTGTTTTTGCCACGCCTCCATGAGATGCCTTCGCGTCTACATGAGCCTGCTCTATCAGCGTCGAACTTAGCGCCTCTGGCACCCACAGCTTCCACCGTGTGCCCTCGACTTCATCTTCCAGCTTTTCGAACCCCGTCCGTTTGTACAAAATTCCCTCCTGTACCTGCAAATCTGGTAATCGATCCTGATTCTTGCGCACCTCTTCCAAGATCTCTCGATACTCATCCGACTCAAACGCTATTGTCTGTATCCCCAACAACTGCTCTAAATCCAGCGACAACTCGGCGACACTGCGTGACAAAGTGTCAGCAACAACATTGTCCGCCCCTTTCATGTTCTCGATCTGGAAGTCGAAGTGCTGCAAGCGTAGAGACCACCTAGCTAATCGACCGTCCAAATCTCGCAATGACATGAGCCATTTGAGGCTGGCGTGGTCGGTGATTACCGATTTCGATGTACGGCCTGAACTTTTGGACAGCCATTACCGCGGCAAGACATTCTATCTCCGTCACCGAGTAATTGACCTGGTGCTTATGCATCTTGGCGGAGAAGAACGCTATTGGCCTTTCATAGCCCTCGGCATCGATTACGAACAGTACCGCCCCAACTCCGAGATGAGATGCATCGCACTGAACATAAAACCTACGCGAGAAATCAGCGTGAACCAATACAGGAGCGGATGTAAGCGACCCTTTTAATTCACGCACGGCTTTCGCTGCTTCAGGACTCAGATGGAATTTCCCTCTCGGACTACCTTTCAGTACCTCCGTAAGTGGTGCTGCTATTTCCGCAAAGTTTCTGATGAACCGGCGGTACCATCCCGCGGTTCCCAGAAAACTGCGCACTTCTTTGACGGATCGAGGTTCCGGGATTCGCCGTATTGCTGCTACACGATCAGGGTCGGTTCGTAAGGTCCCTTCGCCTACTATAAATCCGAGATACTTGAGACTCTTAAAGCAGAACTTGGATTTTTTTAGCCCGATCGTCAGGTTCGCCTCCCGACTTTTTGCCACCAGCCTTAAGTATTTTAAGTGCGTCTCAAAGTCCGGCGCGATAATCAAAAGATCGTCCAGATAAACGAACACGTTTGACCTGAGCTGCGTGGGGATTACCTTGTTCATTAGGCGGCATAGTCGCTGAGCGGCATTACAAAGTCCGAAGGGCATCATGACAAATTGATAGAGCGGGCGCCCAGGCACTGTAAAGGCCGTGTATGCTTTGCTGCCTTCCTCCAACTCAATTTGCCAGAATGCGAACTTGAGGTCAACGCTAGAAATATAAAAAGTCTGATCGATCCGCGAAAGTATACACTCGATGCAAGGAAGTGGATAGGCGTCTTTGACGGTAGCAGCGTTGAGCCTGCGCGCATCTAAGCGCGTAATGCTATATTTCCTCAACTATGTTCGGTTCCACTGCGATCGACTCTATGGAAGCGTTCGGTTTGTCTGACTCTACAACGTCAGGGGCTAAATCGAAGGCACATCAGAAATCGATTCCAAGATATGCCTGCTGTTCCAAGTACGGGCAGATGTAGAACGTCATTGTCTCCTCCCTGTCCTTATACCCAACTTTTGCCCATACTCGGCCTATAATGGATCGATCCTCGCCCGACACCGTTCGCACCCTGGACAAGTATCGCTCTATCGATACCCCGATCTGGGCTAAAAACTCTCGAGAGCCACGCCCCAGGAGATTTACTGAGGCCCCTGTGTCCAAGAGTCCAGCAATACGTTCGCCTTCGATGCTGACCTCCGCAAACCCCTCTCGAATCGAGTTTCTGCCCTCTTTTGACAGACTCAACCACTTTTCTTCTCACCGAACGTCGTCTTGTGAATCGGTCACGTGCCTTTTTCACTTTTCGAGTGACTAATCGCATCCCGTCAAGCTGCCGTGCCTCAAAAAACTTATTTCTAGCTTACCTTTACGCCCTTATCCTTTCTTCGGGGGGTCCAAATTCTTATTTTGCATGCTGATATTGATATTGTTTTTGCTTCCGGGCATATCTTCCACTACTTCGCGGGACCCATTCGTGAACGCGCCTCTCCCACTCTGGTCACGCCCACTCTGCCGTTTCCCGCGCACTCTGGACATTTCGGTGCGAAGGTGTCCGGCTTTCCACAGCGATAGCAAAATATCCTACGCTGATCGTTTAGGCAATCCCTCCAATCGTGTCCCTGCTGGCCGCAGTTTCAGAACACCGGTCTCCTCGATCTGCGGCTCGGCCCTAGACTCGTCGGCAGGATGATCTTCGAGCGAGCTAACATTCGGCTCGCCCTGCCCCGCTAATTTTGGATTCGTGCCGTATGCTGCAAACTTGCCTCGATCTCGTTGCACTCTTCCCGCAAATGATCTACCGAGTACACGTCCATGGAGTAAACGTAGCGCCCTATGGAGTCTCTCAAGACTTTCTTTATAAGCTTTATCAGCCTCGACTCGGGGAGTGGAGCTTCTATTCGTAATGCCATTGCCGTCATCGCCTGGATGAAATCATTCACAGATTCTCCAGGGAGCCGTTGTCGTTGCCTTAGCTCCTGCATCCGATCCACGTCATCCCAGCTACATCTAAACCTTCCTAATAAAGCCTTATGGAGATCGTCCCAATTAATCACCGGCCGCTGCCTCACATGTAGCCGGTTCCACTCTCTGGCCCGCCCAATTACCAGCACGTGAAAGTTTCTCAGGACCCCGTCCCAAGGACATTGGAATTGCCTCTGAAGGTACTCTAGTTTGAAGACAAAGTCTTCAACGGATCCCCGGTCGTTCGACCCGTCAAAGGACACTTCCCATTTGTCTACTTTGACCCAAGGCGGACCGGAGGGTGGTCTGGGAGTTGGTCGCCTGTGGCTTCCGTCCCTGTGATCTTCTCCTCCAGTTGTCGCCTGCCTAAACTCTCCGGCTCTCCTATTTTCCCGTAGCCTACTGGCGGACCCGGATCACGCCAATCCCATCCTTGTCCTCCACTCAGTCCACTCGAGGTATTCGACCTCTCTGGTTTCGGCGGTGGCCTGGGAACTGGTGTGGCGCTAGGGTGTCTTTTCAGGACAGCGCCCTGATGCGCCGTTCCTAATGGCGAGCCTATATTTTCCCTGATGGTCTCAGAAATAAACTGGCCGTGATTCCCCGACGGTGGAGTGGGTCTGGCCATATCGTTGATGACCTTCATCATCTTTTGGAACCCCAACCTGATCTCCTCCCTAAATGCCTGCGCTATGCCTGATTCCATGGACTGTCTATAGGTCTCATGGGCCTGGAAAAGCGCGACACTAATGGCTGACGCTATTTCCGAGTCTATAGCGGATCGCGGCTCTGCTGGAACATTTCGGTCTTCTGGCGGCAAATGATAGTCAATGAGTTGTGGATTCAACTCGCGTGGGGGTGGCGCCGGTGGCCTAGCTGGAGTTCCCGCCAATCCCACGCCCCTCGTGGCTGTGACTGCATCCTCTCCCTAAGAATCTTCTTGCGCAACATTCCCTGTTCCTGAGCGCAGCGGAAAGGAATGGCTGGCTACAGAATCCGTATTCTCTCTTTCGGTCATAATAATATCTATATTTGAACTTGGCTACCAAAAAAAACTATTTTCCTACTTAAACGCGTAAATAAATAACGAATAACTAAACACAATACCAAAACAGTAATTCACAACATTCATACAATGTAAGCGAGAATCACCATCTGCCGGAATCGACTGTCTTTCCAACCTACGTCTTCTACCAATCCGTTCCGATCAAGCAAAGAAAACAACAATACATTTCGATGAGACTAACTGATCCGATCGTGAGCTGCGCTGACGGTCCCCAGTTAGCATTTCTCTAATTTGTACATTTTGTACCTAATTTGTTTGCCGTCTCGATACCTGTCGATAGGGTGCTGCGCATGGCTACTTAATAAATGTATCATGGGTCACCCTATCACAATAGATTACCTCCGTCGACACCCAAATTAGAAACACACGTAATACTTGACAAGAGACAGACACTTATCCGTGTGTGTATCCCTCTCCGGATCCAAGTTTTGTCGTCGTCAAGGTTGTCGCTTCCACTCTCGTGCCCAGTAGCAAACTACACTGCCTTCCAAAAGCGTGAGTGACGTACTGGCATATTGACAATCTAGACACGATCTAAACATATCCTCGGTGCAATTGTCTTGTGCCATATCAACTAGACAAGTCACCTGAAGCCTATGAATCGCAAAAAAAACAAAAACAAACGCTTCAGGGTACTCCCAAGGTCATCCTCCACCGCGCAATTACAAATAAAACAAGTACTTTTTGTAAGCCGCGGTTTCCAATGGCCTGGAGAGTAGCCATCTGCTCTGCGAGGCTTCACCGTTTCGGTTCATTTATATATTTTTTTTTGAATACATCATGCGTGACTCCCTGATCACAGAAACCTGTTTCAACGAACACGGCTCCAGTGATCCTGAAGTTTTCAAAAATTGGGCGCCATATTTGTAACAGGTCTTGTGGTTTCGGGGGGGGCAACCTCAGCTAGCTCAGTGTTCCCAGGGGTGGGTAACCTCAACCCTGCCCCTAGACGGTACAAAATTCCAAAACAACACAACCTTCGCAATACTACACATGAACGTACCTACATACACACAAATGCTCGGACGAATTGGCAGGCCCGGTGTTATCGGCCACGACGTACCCGCCCTTCCTACAACGGCTATTTAAATTCGAATGCCATTGCCCTTAAATTGGAACTGACGGCCGACTTATTCCATGGCCTTGGTGATTCTCCCTCCCTCACGCTTACTCACACATCATGTTTGATTCGCTCTGCCTCGCACCGGTGGCCAGAATGTGAGATATATATATGTATATGTGCCAATGTAGGCAAATTTGGCAAAATCCGAGTGCAGGATTTAACAATGGAAAAATATGTGAATAATGGAATAAATAAATATAAATATATAAATAAATACGCAATAAATAATTATATAAATAGGACAATAAATTCATAAATAAATAAATAGATAAATAAATAGGCAACTTTCTTAACATCTAAGTTGACAGGCGTGCAACAATTATATGGGCTTACAAGTACCGCTCGTTTGGCCCTATAGGTCACCGCAAAAAAAGATTTTTTTGGACGGGCCACGGTCTGGGCCACTTATATGCTCGCATATGCGATTTATGTAGCCGCGAGATGGACGGCTGATCTGCGGCTGCTATGGCTACAGGGGCCGCGGCAGATCGTTGCGGTGTCGGCTCTTGTTGGAACACACTCACTCAGTTAGCTCACTCAATTAGCCTCTTCTGGCCACTCTTCGATAATTCCCTTGCTGCCGTCCCGCCAAAAAAAACGCCTCTTTCGTTTGTTCTGCCTGTCATCTCCTCGGCATTGCCCACCGTCTGTCTCTCTGGTCACTCTGGGTTTTGGCCCTGCCAACTCACGGCTGGGCTGCTCCCCTCGAAAAATTTACCCACCAGGGTCGCGTTTGTCACCGATAATTACATGGCGCGATAGTCAAATGCAACACCACACGGCAAATTAAAGTTATGCGCCGCCATGAACGGTTGAAATTGCCATGCGCATTTGTTGACCCCGTTCGCCTGGTTGCCCCACTATAACGGAACGCCCAACGTAGACCATACCCATCTGACCTTCTCTCTACACCCTCAGATCCTTTGCATGGACAACACCCAACGATCTTCCGGCTCCATCTTCCACCTCATAGGCATTGTTACCGACGGCTCTGCCGACCCGACATTTGCGAAACTTCCTGGCGAATTTGGCATTGAAAGCCTTGCTGAAGTCACTCAGTACGAAGTTTCGCCTGTACACTTCTTGGCCTGACACCGCGTGAAACTTGCGCGCACGCTTGTCGTACTGCTGTCGACTGCGCTCAAATGCTTTGTGTAGGTGTTGTTTCACCTGTTCCTGCACTAGCCGGATTTTATCCTGCACCCCCAAATCTGAAATCAAGTGTTTGCCCAGGGACCGCAACTTCCGTGCAAGTTTGTAGCTAGCCCAATATGCTGGCCAAAGACTGCAAAAAACGGTGTAACCCCAGTTGCAGATCGCTACCTCGATTTCGGGCAGAAATGCATCCCACTCCCGATGGTCTTGCTCCAGATATGAACGGATCGCCGCCAACACTGTGCGATTGACGCGCTCAGCTGCATTGCTCTGGGGAGAATAGATGGCTGTTTTCAGATGACAGATTCCAAAAGCGTCGATCATGTTCTCGAACTTCTTTGACACGAACTGTCGGCCGTTGTCTGAGTTGATCGTCTCAGGGACACCGAATTTGAAAAAGATCTCGTGCACCAGAAATTCAACTACGTTGTCTGCCGTGGCATTTTTCATGGCCTTCAGGAACGTAAATTTCGAAAAATGATCGACGACTACGAATACCCAGGCGTGACCCCTCTTCGACCGCGGATACTTTCCCAGAAAATCAATATATATTTTCTGGAAGGGCCATTCCGTCTTCACCTCGTGCCCTATCGAAACTTGCATCCGGTGGTTCGGCGCTTTCGTCTCCTTGCATACCTCGCATCTGACTACATATTCTCGCTCATAAGCTGCCATGTGGGGCTAGTAGAATTGCCTTCTCAGCAAATGGATCGTTTTTGCCACGCCTCCATGAGATGCCTTCGCGTCTACATGAGCCTGCTCTATCAGCGTCGAACTTAGCGCCTCTGGCACCCACAGCTTCCACCGTGTGCCCTCGACTTCATCTTCCAGCTTTTCGAACCCCGTCCGTTTGTACAAAATTCCCTCCTGTACCTGCAAATCTGGTAATCGATCCTGATTCTTGCGCACCTCTTCCAAGATCTCTCGATACTCATCCGACTCAAACGCTATTGTCTGTATCCCCAACAACTGCTCTAAATCCAGCGACAACTCGGCGACACTGCGTGACAAAGTGTCAGCAACAACATTGTCCGCCCCTTTCATGTTCTCGATCTGGAAGTCGAAGTGCTGCAAGCGTAGAGACCACCTAGCTAATCGACCGTCCAAATCTCGCAATGACATGAGCCTTTTGGGGCTGGCGTGATCGGTGATTACCGTGAATGGCATAATTTCGATGTACGGCCTGAACTTTTGGACAGCCAATACCGCGGCAAGACATTCTTTCTCCGTCACCGAGTAATTGACCTGGTGCTTATCCATCTTGGCGGAGAAGAACGCTATTGGCCTTTCATTGCCCTCGGCATCGATTTGGATGAGCGGCTTTCGCTGCTTCAGGACTCAAATGAAATTTCCCTCTCGCACTCCCTTTCAGTACCTCCGTAAGTGGTGCTGCTATTTCCGCAAAGTTTCTGATGAACCGGCGGAAAACCAGAAAACTGCGCACTTCTTTGACGGATCGAGGTTCCGGGATTCGCCTAATTGCTGCTACACGGTCAGGATCGGTTCGTAAGGTCCCTTCGCCTGCTATATATCCGAGATACTTGAGACTCTTAAAGCAGAACTTGGATTTTTTTAGCCCGATCGTCAGGTTCGCCTCCCGCAGACTTTGTGCCACCAGCCTTAAGTATTTTAAGTGCGTCTCAAAGTCCGGAGCGATAATCAAAAGATCGTCCAGATAAACGAACACGTTTGACCTGAGCTGCGTGGGGATTACCTTGTCCATTAGGCGGCATAGTCGCTGAGCGGCATTACAAAGTCCGAAGGGCATCATGACAAATTGATAGAGCGGGCGCCCAGGCACTGTAAAGGCCTTTGCTTTGCTGCCTTCCTCCAACTCAATTTGCCAGAATGCGACCTTGAGGTCAACGCTAGAAATATAAAAAGTCTGATCGATCCGCGAAAGTATACCCTTGATGCAAGGAAGTGGAAAGGCGTCTTTGACGGTAGCAGCGTTGAGCTTGCGCGCATCTAAGCAGAAACGATTTTTATCCGGCCTTCGCACAATTGTAGTGCGGTTACTCCACGGACTGACTTCGATGACTCCCAAGGCCAACATCTTGTCTACCTCGCCCCAGACAACTTCCTGCATCGCCGGAGATAGCGGATAATGGCGGTTTTTTACCGGTGTCGTCCCTTCGATCAGCTCTATCCTATGCGTTTCCACAGTCGTCTTCCTTAGTCCTACCTTCTCAAAAGCCAAAAACTCTTCTTTAACTGCCCCCAGCCGACTTTTCTCATCGCTTTCCAGGTCCCAAGCTTCTGTCTATAATTCCTGATCGTTTTCCTCCATGTAATGCTATATTTCCTCAACTATATTCGGTTCCACTGCGATCGACTTAATGGAAGCGTTCGGTTTGTCTGACCCTACAACGTCAGGGGCTAATTCGAAGGCACGCCAGAAATCGATTCCAAGATATGCCTGCTGTTCCAAGTACGGGCAGATGTAGAACGTCATTGTCTCCTCCCTGTCCTTATACCCAACTTTTGCTCGTACTCGGCCTATAATGGATCGATCCACGCCCGACGCCGTTCGCACCCTGGACAAGTATCGCTCTATCGGTACCCCGATCTCGGCTAAAAACTCTCGAGAGCCACGCCCCAGGAGATTTACTGAGGCCCCTGTGTCCAAGAGTCCAGCAATACGTTCGCCTTCGATGCTGACCTCCGCAAACCCCTCTCGAATCGAGTTTCTGCCCTCTTTTGACAGACTCAACCACTTTTCTTCTCACCGAGCGTCGTCTTGTGAATCGGTCGCGTGCCTTTTTCACTTTTCGAGTGACTAATCGCATCCCGTCAAGCTGCCGTGCCTCAAAAATCTTATTTCTAGCTTATCTTTACGCCCTTATCCTTTCTTCGTAGGGTAGGTACCTTAAATTCTTATTTTGCATGCTGATATTGATATTGTTTTTGCTTCCGGGCATATCTTCCACTACTTCGCGGGACCCATTCGTGAACGCGCCTCTCCCACTCTGGTCACGCCCACTCTGCCGTTTCCCGCGCACTCTGGACATTTCGGTGCGAAGGTGTCCGGCTTTCCACAGCGATAGCAAAATATCCTACGCTGATCGTTTAGGCAATCCCTCCAATCGTGTCCCTGCTGGCCGCAGTTCCAGAACATCGGTCTCCTCGATCTGCGGCTCGGCCTAGACTCGTCGGTAGGATGATCTTCGAGCGAGCTAACATTCGGCTCGCCCTGCCCCGCATATTTTGGATTCGTGCCGTATGCTGCAAACTTGCCTCGATCTCGTTGCACTCTTCCCGCAAATGATCTACCGAGTACACGTCCATGGAGTAAACGTAGCGCCCTATGGAGTCTCTCAAGACTTTCTTTATAAGCTTTATCAGCCTCGACTCGGGGAGTGGAGCTTCTAATCGTAATGCCATTGCCGTCATCGCCTGGATGAAATCATTCACAGATTCTCCAGGGAGCCGTTGTCGTTGCCTTAGCTCCTGCATCCGATCCACGTCATCCCAGCTACATCTAAACCTTCCTAATAAAGCCTTATGGAGATCGTCCCAATTAATCACCGGCCGCTGCCTCACATGTAGCCGGTTCCACTCTCTGGCCCGCCCAATTACCAGCACGTGAAAGTTTCTCAGGACCCCGTCCCAAGGACATTGGAATTGCCTCTGAAGGTACTCTAGTTTGAAGACAAAGTCTTCAACGGATCCCCGGTCGTTCGACCCGTCAAAGGACACTTCCCATTTGTCTACTTTGACCCAAGGCGGACCGGAGGGTGGTCTGGGAGTTGGTCGCCTGTGGCTTCCGTCCCTGCGATCTTCCCCTCCAGTTGTCGCCTGCCTAAACTCTCCGGCTCTCCTATTTTCCCGTAGCCTACTGGCGGTCCCGGATCACGCCAATCCCATCCTTGTCCTCCACTCAGTCCACTCGAGGTATTCGACCTCTCTGGTTTCGGCGGTGGCCTGGGAACTGGTGTGGCGCTAGGGTGTCTTTTCAGGACAGCGCCCTGATGCGCCGTTCCTGATGGCGGGCCTATATTTTCCCTGACGGTCTCAGAAATAAACTGGCCGTGACTTCCCGGCGGTGGAGTGGGTCTGGCCATATCGTTGATGACCTTCATCATCTTTTGGAACCCCAACCTGATCTCCTCCCTAAATGCCTGCGCTATGCCTGATTCCATGGACTGTCTATAGGTCTCATGGGCCTGGAAAAGCGCGACACTAATGGCTGACGCTATTTCCGAGTCTATAGCGGATCGCGGCTCTGCTGGAACATTTCGGTCTTCTGGCGGCAAATGATAGTCAATGAGTTGTGGATTCAACTCGCGTGGGGGTGGCGCCGGTGGCCTAGCTGGAGTTCCCGCCAATCCCACGCCCCTCGTGGCTGTGACTGCATCCTCTCCCTAAGAATCTTCTTGCGCAACATTCCCTGTTCCTGAGCGCAGCGGAAAGGAATGGCTGGCTACAGAATCCGTATTCTCTCTTTCGGTCATAGTAATATCTATATTTGAACTTGGCTACCAAAAAAAACTATTTTCCTACTTAAACGCGTAAATAAATAACGAATAACTAAACACAATACCAAAACAGTAATTCACAACATTCATACAATGTAAGCGAGAATCACCATCTGCCGGAATCGACTGTCTTTCCAACCTACGTCTTCTACCAATCCGTTCCGATCAAGCAAAGAAAACAACAATACATTTCGATGAGACTAACTGATCCGATCGTGAGCTGCGCTGACGGTCCCCAGTTAGCATTTCTCTAATTTGTACATTTTGTACCTAATTTGTTTGCCGTCTCGATACCTGACGATAGGGTGCTGCGCATGGCTACTTAATAAATGTATCATGGGTCACCCTATCACAATAGATTACCTCCGTCGACACCCAAATTAGAAACACACGTAATACTTGACAAGAGACAGACACTTATCCGTGTGTGTATCCCTCTCCGGATCCAAGTTTTCTCGTCGTCAAGGTTGTCGCTTCCACTCTCGTGCCCAGTAGCAAACTACACTGCCTTCCAAAAGCGTGAGTGACGTACTGGCATATCGACAATCTAGACACGATCTAAACATATCCTCGGTGCAATTGTCTTGTGCCATATCAACTAGACAAGTCACCTGAAGCCTATGAATCGCAAAAAAAACAAAAACAAACGCTTCAGGGTACTCCCAAGGTCATCCTCCACCGCGCAATTACAAATAAAACAAGTACTTTTTGTAAGCCGCGGTTTCCAATGGCCTGGAGAGTAGCCATCTGCTCTGCGAGGCTTCACCGTTTCGGTTCATTTATATATTTTTTTTTGAATACATCATGCGTGACTCCCTGATCACAGAAACCTGTTTCAACGAACACGGCTCCAGTGATCCTGAAGTTTTCAAAAATTGGGCGCCATATTTGTAACAGGTCTTGTGGTTTCGGGGGGGCAACCTCAGCTAGCTCAGTGTTCCCAGGGGTGGGTAACCTCAACCCTGCCCCTAGACGGTACAAAATTCCAAAACAACACAACCTTCGCAATACTACACATGAACGTACCTACATACACACAAATGATCGGACGAGTTGGCAGGCCCGGTGTTATCGGCCACGACGTACCCGCCCTTCCTGCAACGGCTATTTAAATTCGAATGCCATTGCCCTTAAATTGGAACTGACGGCCGACTTATTCCATGGCCTTGGTGATTCTCCCTCCCTCACGCTTACTCACACATCATGTTTGATTCGCTCGACTCGCACCGGTGGCCAGAATGTGAGATATATATATGTATATGTGCCAATGTAGGCAAATTTGGCAAATCCGAGGCAGGATTTAACAATGGAAAAATATGTGATAATGGAATAAATAATATAAATATATAAATAAATACGCAATAAATAATTATATAAATAGGACAATAAATTCATAAATAAATAAATAGATAAATAAATAGGCAACTTCTCAACATCTAAGTTGGCAGGCATGCAACAGATGACAAGGGCTTCTAGTACCGCTCGTGTGGCCCTATAGGTCACCGCAAAAAAAGATTTTTTTGGACGGGCCACGGTCTGGGCCACTTATATGCTCGCATATGCGATTTATGTAGCCGCGAGATGGACGGCTGATCTGCGGCTGCTATGGCTACAGGGGCCGCGGCAGATCGTTGCGGTGTCGGCTCTTGTTGGAACACACTCACTCAGTTAGCTCACTCAATTAGCCTCTTCTGGCCACACTTCGATAATTCCCTTGCTGCCGTCCCGCCAAAAAAACGCCTCTTTCGTTTGTTCTGCCTGTCATCTCCTCGGCATTCCCCACCGTCTGTCTCTCTGGTCACTCTGGGTTTTGGCCCTGCCAACTCACGGCTGGGCTGCTCCCCTCGAAAAATTTACCCACCAGGGTCGCGTTTGTCACCGATAATTACATGGCGCGATAGTCAAATGCAACACCACACGGCAAATTAAAGTTATGCGCCGCCATGAACGGTTGAAATTGCCATGCGCATTTGTTGACCCCGTTCGCCTGGTTGCCCCACTATAACGGAACGCCCATATAGACCATACCCATCTGACCTTCTCTCTACACCCTCAGATCCTTTGCATGGACAACACCCAACGATCTTCCGGCTCCATCTTTCACCTCATAGGCATTGTTACCGACGGCTCTGCCGACCCGACATTTGCGAAACTTCCTGGCGAATTTGGCATTGAAAGCCTTGCTGAAGTCACTCAGTACGAAGTTTCGCCTGTACACTTCTTGGCCTGACACCGCGTGAAATCTTGCGCGCACGCTTGTCGTACTGCTGTCGACTGCGCTCAAATGCTTTGTGTAGGTGTTGTTTCACCTGTTCCTGCACTAGCCGGATTTTATCCTGCACCCCCAAATCTGAAATCAAGTGTTTGCCCAGGGACCGCAACTTCCGTGCAAGTTTGTAGCTAGCCCA